>CANXME010002321.1:0-289458 GCA_948144175.1 Closterium sp. NIES-65 | reverse complement strand
CCGACCCAGAATCGGACTCCCTTCGTGCTGCCAGTCCTACTGTCACGCGTTGCTTGCTATGTCGTCACTGACCCCCTCTTTTGAGTCCGCTGCTGCTCTGCTCTACGTCGCTGAGCTCGGCGACTTTGCTGCTCACTGTCGTCTAGACTACGCTGCAAGTCTTGTTGCTGAGTCTGCGTCTGTCTGTCCTCCGTCCGTTCGGGGGTGAGTGTGCTCTTGGCACGGACGTCCCTTGAGGACAGGCAGGAGGAGTATCCAGTGGTCTGGCTGCTGCTTCACTTATCTCGGTCTGTACTGACTTGCTCCTGAGGGAGACCGGATGCACTAACATCCCGACTCCGCGCTCTTACGCGGAGGCCGTAGAGGGTCCCTACTCCTCTCAGTGGCAGGCAGCTATGGATGCAGAGATGGCTTCCTGGAAGTCCACAGAGCACCTACGTTGACGCGGTTCCCCCTCCTGGGGCGAAACATCGTCATGGGCATGTGGATCTTTCAGGTGAAGCGGCCGCCGGGCTCTCCACCTGTCTTCAAGGCACGGTACGTCGCTCGCTCCTGGCTTCAGTCAGCGGCAGGGAGTTGACTACTTTCAGACCTTCTCTCCCCACCCGAAGATGACTACTCTCGGGTGCTGCTGCACATAGCCGCTCAGCGCGACTACGAGCTTCACTCTCTCGACTTCAGCACTGCGTTTTGCAGGGTAGCCTGCACGAGGAGATCTGGCTGCGCCGTCCACCTGGCTCACTGGGACTTTCCCTCCTGGCACCCAGTGGAGCCTCCGACGGCCAGTCTACGGTCTCCGCCAGGCACCGCGTGAGTGGCACGACACACTGAGGACTACGCTTGCGGCTCTTGGGTTGCTCTTTCTACTGCTGACCCGTCGCTGTTTCTGCGCACCGACACTTCCCTGCCGCCGTTCTACATCCTCGTGTACGTCGACGACTTGGTCTTTGCCACAGCGGACACTGCTGGACTGCCTACGTGAAGTCCGAGCTGCTGAAGAGACACACGTGCACAGACCTGGGTGAACTGCGCAGCATCTTGGCTTGCAGATCACTCGGGACAGAGCACGCCGCACCATTACCTTGACTCAGTCACACATGGTGCAGCAGGTCCTTCAGCGCTTCGGCTTCACGTACTCCTCGCCTCAGGCCACTCCCTGTCTACTCGCAACTCGCTCTCAGCTCTGCCTTCGGATGAGTCCGTAGAGTCGAGTGGCCCGTACCCAGAGCTTGTTGGCTGCCTCATGTACCTGAGATGACTGCACACGACTTGACCTTGCATACCCTCTTAGCATTCTTGCACGCTATGTTGCTCCTGGGAGACACCGACCAGAGCACATGGCTGCAGCGAAGAGGGTGTTGCGCTACTTGTGCAGTACGACGGGCATGGGGCTAGTGCTTGGAGGGCGGAGTCCAGTGGTCCTTACAGGACACGCGGACGCTTCTTGGGCTGACGACCAGGCTACGCAGCGGTCGTCACAGGGTTACACCTTCAGCCTTGGTTCCGGCTCTGTCTCGTGGCGGGCTACTCGCTCGTCTTCGGTTCTCAGCTCCAGTTGTGAGGCTGAGATCTACGCAGGGGCCATGGCTGCACAGGAGCTTCGCTGGCTCACCTACCTGCTGACTGACCTTGGAGAGCCGCCCGTTCTCCTCCAGTGCTGTACGTAGACAACAAGGCCATGCTGGCCTTGTGTCGAGAGCAGCGTCTGGAGCACAGAACGAAGCACATTGCTCTTCGCTACTTCCTTGCTCGTGAGCTACAGCAGCGTGGAGAGTTGCGGCTGCGTACGTGGCCTCTGAGGCCAACACTGCTGATGTGTTCACCAAGGCACTCGCGCCTTGTGACCATCAGCGCTTCTGCACTCAGCTGGGGACTTGTACCTGTCCTACCTCACTTGCTCACCTCTTGACCTTGCTTGTACTCTTGTATATTATATATATATATATATATATATACCTGCTCTTGCTTGTTTAGCCTTATATATATATATGTGTCTAGTCTTGCATGTGAACTGGCCTTGTGGCCTTGACCTTGTGCTCGGACTGTGTGGTGACTTTGTGATCCACCCTTAGCTTTGCCTTGCTTTGCTTGACTGGTCTTGTGACCCTTGTTCTCCCCCACTTTGCCTATGGGGGTGTGTCAGATTATATGACATAGTTGCTGTAGGCTATAGTGGGGTAGCACATATGGGGTACAGGTTTCCAGGGTTGTATTTGTACCCCAATCTTTCCTTAGTCATTCATTCCTGTTCATTACTTTCACAGCTTCCATCTCGAAGCAGATTCCGCAGTCAACTTCAAGGATGCTCGCATGGTAGATGGGACGCCGCTCCACATATGACCGATCATTCGCAAGTTGCGCGTAATGCTAGGACCGATCACAGTTAGGCGTGATTTCGACTCTGCGACGCTGGACGGTACGACTTCATCTTCGGTAGGGATTGGCTACGGACGGTTAGTACACTGTTCGATTGGGCTCAGGGAAGCTGCAGCGTCAAGGTAGACGGGGAGTTTTCGGGAGCTGCCACAGTGGAGTGATATATGGCCACATCCTCCACAGCCATCATCAATGCTGTTCGTGTGCGACAGCTGGTGAAGCGCGAGCGGCACGGATCTTCGCGGTTTTCCTTGAGGAGGTGGAAAGCTGAGGAGAGGAAAGGAGGGAGTGCAGCAGTTAGTGAGAAGGCGACTCTTCATGCTGAGGTGAGTGCACTGTTAGCAGAGTTTTGTAGACGTCTTCCCGACGAGTTGCCCCCAGGGTTATCTCCCAGCCGAGCAGTAAACCATCGAATAGAGTTAGAGCCGGGGAGCAGGCCAGTAGCGAAGCCGCAGTGGAGGTTGAGTCCAGTAGAGACAAAGGAGATGACGCAGCAGGTTAGGCACTTTCTCGCGCAGGGGTTCATACAGCCATCTAGATCGCCTTGGTCAGCACCGATCCTGTTCGCGCCTAAGAAATACGGAGGGTACGGGTATGCATAGATTACCGCGCACTGAACGCCGCTACCGTCAAGAATAGATTCCCGGTGCAGAGAGTTGAGGATCTTCTCGATGCAGTGCAGGGCGCTAGAGTCTTCTCAAAGATCGACCTTCGTTCGGGTTACCACCAGATTCGCGTAGTTCCAGAGGACCAGCACAAGACGGCGTTTTGTACGAAGCAGGGGTTGTACGAGTTAGGTTCTACCGTTCGGATTGACCAACGCCCTTTCAGATGCTCATGAACACCGTCCTCTCCGAGCTCCTAGGTTCGTTCGTTGTAGTTTACCTAGACGACATCCTAATATTCTCCAAGACGAAGGAGGAGCACGTGCAGCACTTGCAGAAGGTCTTCGAGTTTTACGGAGGGAGCAGCTGTACGCTAAGCAGTCGAAGTGCGAATTCTTTCTCCCGAAGTCGAGTTCCTAGGACACGTCGTATCCGCTAGTGGCATTAAGACCAACCCGAAGAAGATCGCAGCAGTACAGGATTGGGTAGGGAGAAAACTGAAACGATAATGAATGAACTATGAATGAAGTGGGTACAAGTACTAACCCTAATTGGGTTGTACCCCTATGGGATACCCCACTACAGCCTACACAATAGTATAAGCTATAATGTTCCAACACACCCCAAAGACAAAGTGGGGGAGAGCAAGGGGTCACAAGACCGGTCAAGCAAAGCAAAGCAAAGCAAGCTCAGGGTGGATCACAACGTCACCACACATTCTGAGCACAACTTCAAGGCACAAGGCCAGTTCACATGTAGGAGTACATATATATATATGGCTATACAAGCAAGAGCAGGTATATGTATATGTAACAGTACAAACAAGGTCAAGAGGTGAGCAAGTGAGGCAAGAGAGGGACACGACCCAGCTGAGTGCAGAAGCGCTGATGATCACAAGGCGCAAGTGCCTTGGTGAAAACATCAGCAGTGTTGGCCTCAGAGGCCACGTACGCAAGCCGCAACTGACCACGCTGCTGTAGCTCACGAGCAAGGAAGTAGCGAGAGCAATGTGCTTTGTTCTGTGCTCCAGTCTCTGCTCTCGACACAAGGCCAGCATGACCTTGTTGTCTACGTACAGGACTAGAGGAGAACGAGGCGGCTCTCCAAGGTCGGTCAGCAGGTAGGTGAGCCAGCGAAGCTCCTGTGCAGCCATGGCCCCGGCGTAGATCTCAGCCTCACAACTGGAGCCGAGAACCGAAGACGAGCGAGTAGCCCGCCACGAAACAGAGCCAGAACCAAGGCTGAAGGTGTAACCCTGTGAAGACCGCTGCGTAGCCTGGTCGTCAGCCCAAGAAGCGTCCGCGTGCCCAGTGAGGACCACTGGACTCCGCCCTCCAAGCACTAGCCCCATGCCCGACGTACTGCACAGGTAGCGCAACACCCTCTTCGCTGCAGCCATGTGCTCTGGTCGGTGTCTCCCAGGAGCAACATAGCGTGCAAGAATGCTAAGAGGGTATGCAAGGTCAGGTCGTGTGCAGGTTATCAGGTACATGAGATAGCCAACAAGCTCTGGATACGGGCCACTCGACTCTACGGACTCATCCGAAGGCAAAGCTGAGAGTGAGTGGCGAGTAGGCAGAGGAGTGGCCTGAGGCGAGGAGTACGTGAAGCCGAAGCGCTGAAAGACCTGCTGCACCATGTGTGACTGAGTCAGGGTAATGGTGCGGCGTGCTCTGTCCCAGGTAATCTGCAAGCCAAGGTAGCTGCGCAGTTCACCCAGGTCAGTGCACGTGTGTCTCTTCTGCAGCTCGGACTTCACGTAGGCGAGTCCAGCAGTGCCAGCTGTGGCAAAGACCAAGTCGTCGACGTACACGAGGATGTAGAACGGCGGCAGAGAGGTGTCGATGTGCAGAAACAGCGACGGTCGGCGGCAGTAGAAGGAGCAAACCCAAGAGCCGCAAGCGTAGTCCTCAGTGTGTCGTGCCACTCACGTGGCACCTGGCGGAGACCGTAGACTGGACGCCGGAGACTCCACTGGGTACCAGGAGGGAAAGAGACAGTGAAGCCAGGTGGGTGGCGCAGCCAGATCTCCTCGTGCAGGCTGCCCTGCAAGAAAGCTGTGCTGAAGTCGAGAGAGTGCAGCTCGTAGTCACGGTGAGCAGTACCCGAAGAGTGGACATCTTCGGGGTGGGGGAGAAGGTCTGAAAGTAGTTAACTCCCTGCCGCTGACTGAAGCCACGAGCCACGTAACGCGCTAGAAGACAGGCGGAGAACCCGGCGGCCGCTTCACCCTGAAGATCCACATGCCACTGACGATGTTCGCCCCAGGAGGGGGGACAGCGTCAACATAGGTGCCTGTGGACTTCCAGGAAGCCATCTCTGCATCCATAGCTGCCTGCCACTGAGAGGAGTAGGGACCCTCTATCGCCTCCACGTAAGAGCGCGGAGTCGGGATGTCAAGTGCATCCGGGTCTCCTTCAGGGGTAAGCAGTACGAACACGAGATGAGGTGAAGCGGCAGCCAGACACTGGAACTCCTCCTGCCTGTCCTCAAGGACGTCCGTGCCAAGGGCACACTCACCCCGACGGACGGAGGACAGGCAGACTCAGATTCAGCGACAAGACTAGCAGCGTAGTCTAGACGACAGCGAGCAGCAAAGTCAACGAGCTCAGCAACGAGGGCAGCCGCAGCAGTGGACTCAAAAGAAGGGTCAGCGACGACAGTAGCAAGGAGACGCATGACAGTAGGACTGGCAGCACGAAGAGAGTCCGACTCCGGGTCGGCAAGAGCAGGAAGAGAGGACTCAAGAAGAGAAGGTAAAGGGGCACGCAGAGGAGCAGTAGACGGACGCAGAGACATCCTGTGTGTGCCAGGGACAGGAGGAGGACCCTGACGCGAACCACGACCACTAGCGTGAGCAGCACGGACAGGCGACGTAGGGCGAGACGCAGGCTCACGACGCTCAGCAAGACCTCCAGTAGGACCAGTGTAGGGAGAAGAGCAGACAAAGGTGAGGTAGGCTGCAACTGTAACTGTGACGGGACAGGATGTGGACACTCTAAGGGAGGAGGAGGACCAATAGAAGGTGGAAGACCAATAACCTGCTGAAGGAGCGGAACGAAGTACGGTCGAGGCCGCGTGGCGACGCCAGAAACAGCAGGGACAGCACAAGTACCCCCAGCAGGAGCACCCGCTCCAGCAGCACCTCCAGCAGCTCCAGAACCTTCAGCAGCACCAGGAGCACCCCTAGCAGGACCACCAGTGGTAGTCTCAGCGTCAACACCCTCAGAAGCACCAGCTCCAGTCAAAACTGCAGGCCTAGCAGCTCCAGCACTCCCAGTACGAGCACCTCCGGGACCCGCGTCAGCAGCACCCTCAGTAGCCGAAGAACCTCGAGCACCAGCAGCACGGCTCCAGCGCCGGGCAAACCACTCGCGCAGCTCCTGTGGAGAGAGTGGCTCTCGGCGAGACGAAGCACCCAAAGAACCTCCAGGCGGAGCACCTCCAGGCTCAGCACCCGAAGGACCGACAGCAGTAGCCTCCGCGCCAACACCCGAAGCAGCTCCCGCTCCAGAAGTACCGCAGGCCCAGCATCTCCAGTACTCCCAATACGTGCACCTCCGGGACCCGTGGCACCAGCACTCTTAGCAGTAGCAGAACCTCCAGTACCCGCAGCACCTCCAGCTCCAGCAGCTCGCCTCCAGCGCCGGGCAAACCAATCACGCAGCTCCTGTGGAGAGAGTGGTGGCCCGGCGAGACGAAGCACCCGGAGAACCGCCAAGCTCAGCACCTCCAGGCGTAGCACCCCCAGGCTCAGTACCCCCAGGCTCAGCACCCCCAGGCGTAGCACCCCCAGGCTCAGCACCCCCAGGCTCAGCACCCCAGTCGTAGCACCCTCAGGCTCAGCACCCCCAGGCGTAGCACCCACACGCTCAGCACCCTAGAGTCAGCACCCCAGAGTCAGCACCCCCAGGCTCAACACCCCCAGCAGCACCAGAGTCACCAGCGACCTCGACAGGCTCGACAGCGTGTACCTGGGACACACCTGAAGGGGCAGGACCCTGAGGGGGGAGGGGGTCTACCGGGGGGGGACCTGGCACAAGGAAGAGCGGTGGCGGGGGGAGGGATGTAGTGCGGTAGGGAAAGAGACGGTAGTAGGGGACCGACTCCTCGAACGTGACGTCCTGGGAGGACAGAAACACGGCGAGAGGTGGGGTGGTAGAACTGCCACCCTGGCGCGTCAGGGGGGAAACCCAGGAAGACGCAAGGAGTAGCACGAGGGGACAGCTTGTCCGCAGACAAGTCGCGAACAAACGCCCGAGATCCCCAGACATGGAACGCAGACGCATCGCCAACCTTCCCCGTCCATAGCAAGGCTGGGGAGGTCTCCGGCGTGGAGACCCTGGGGTGAAGGTTGATCTGATTCGCCGCGTACCGAACCGCAAACGGCCACAGAAAATGGGGGGCAGCCGCATGCATCATAGACGTACGAGCGACGTCCATGACCATGCCAATGCGGCGCTCAGCAATCCCATTTTGCTGCGGAAAGTCCGGAAGCGTGAAGGTCTGACGGATGCCTCGTGCACGACAGTAGGCTCGCAGAAGGCCAGAGGAGAACACTCCGCCTCTGTCCGAGTGCAGACGCAGAACAGGAAAGTCCGAGCCAAAGCTCTGCCTGAGCTGGAGACGAGCTGCGCGGATCCAGTCGATCAGCACCTCAGTGACATCACCCTTGCTGCGCAAGGGGAAGGAAGACTGCGGTGTAACCCGAGTAGTCGTCAACAACGAGCAGGAAGTAGCGCTCGTGACCCTGTCCACGGACGCGGGCTGGGCCCCACACGTCCATGTGAAGCGGCTGCAACGGGGCCTCTGTCGGAGGAAAATGGGAGGAGTGAGGGGCAGCCCGCTGCTGCCCCTCTACACAGGGGACGCAGGTAGGGCCAGGCCCCGGAGGAAGGGGAGGGAGGGACCGGGGAAGACCAGAGACAAGGACACGTGAGGCCATGCTTCGGAGACGAAGCAGGGAGGGGTGACCAAGGCGGTGGTGCCAGAGGAGAGTCTCGTGAGACAGGAGGCGACACGAGCAGGGGGCAGACTCAGGACCAGACCTGGACGCTGCAGCAAACACCTGACCCGATGCAGCTACCTGACTAGACGCAGTGACTGGAGGAGACGCAGTGGTAAGTGTGTACAGGCTCGACCCCGGCCGACGAGTAAACGTGGCCAGGTGTCGGCCTGTCCGAGCGTCCGTGCAGTGGGTCACCCGCTGACTCGCAGGAGTGAACTGGTGAAACCCCCGCATCCTGTAGGTCATCACCACTCACCAAGTTCGTAGAGAACGAGGGGAGGTAAAGACCAGACAGGGTGCCAGAGGGGGCCGCCGGACACGGGAGGACAGTGGAGAAGTGAGCAAGGACAGGGCCCCCAGAGGGGTCTGCCAGAGAGACTGCAACTGGCCGACCAAGCGGCGTGAGTGTGGTGCGGTCTCGAAAGAAGGATCGGGAAGCCCCGAGTCGAGTCAAGGGTGAAGGTGTGAGAGGCCGGAGCCGACGCGCGGTACCTGAGAGAGCAGACTCACCCGCACCTGAGGAAGCAGACTCACTAGAACCTAGAGCAGCAGCCGCCTGTACCTGGAGCAGGAGACACACTAGCACCCAGAGCAGCAGCCTCACCAGCAGCTAGAGCAGCAGGCTCTATACCCGGGTCAGGCGGTACGCACAGGTGACCGGCACGGTCAGCTCTAGTAGGCAATGCATACATGGCAGTGAGAATAGCATCATAGTGAAGAGCAAATATATATACCCTCTGCCTAAGCAACTCCACCCAGTCGGGGAGCTCAGCCTCGTCGCCAAAATCGGTACGCCAGGCGTCGCTCAGACGGGCGAAGCAGCGGGACTGTGTGTGACTAGGCGTCCCACAAGGCTGACCAGTCCGAGCACCAGTGCGAATCACGTAAGAGCAGCGAACAGAACTAAGAAACCCTCTACTCTGAGCGTACCACTCACGAAGCTGCTAGGGCGTGAGAGACGCGCGTAGGTGTCGCTGGAGCTGCATCTGGCCGCCGCCAGTAGTAGTAGCAGTAGTAGCGCCGCCACCCCTACAACCCCAACCAGCGTACCACTCACGCAGTTGCTGGGGCGTGAGGGACTCACGCGGATGTCGCTGGGGCTGCATCTGGCTCCGCCAGAAGAAGCAGGAGGAGCAGGAGTAGCAGCAGTAAGGCAGCCAAGAAAGCGGCAGGCAGCGCGCTAGTAAGGCAGGGGCTCACCAGTGGTGGGAAGAGCAGGCTCGACGACTCGGCGACTCGGCGACTCGGCGGTGCGGGCGGTTCGGGCGGCTCGGCGGCACGGTGGCACTGCAGCAATTGCGGCTCGGCGGCTCGGGCGACTCGGCGGCTCGGGCGACTCGGGCGACTCGGCGGCTCGGGCGACTCGGGCGGCTCGGCGGCTCGGCGGCTCGGGCGGCTCGGCGGTACGGCGGCTCGGTAGCAACTGCAGCTCGGCGGCTCCGCGACCCGGCGGCTCGGGCGGCTGAGGTGGGCGCTGCGGCTCGGGCGGCTCCGGTGGCTCGGGTGGCTCGGCACTAGCTCGGCCGGCGCCGGCGGCTCGGTGGTGACGGCGGGGCCACTTGGGGACGGCGGCGGGGCCGGGTTGGAGCGGCGACGGGGCCAGCAGAGGCGGCGCCGGGGCCGCAGGGTAGGGGACCGGGCCAGCAAGAGCGGCGCCGGGGCCGGGTAAAGGGCGGCGCCGGGGCCGGGGAGGTAGGCGACGGGGCTGGGAAGGGCGGCGTCAGGGCCGGGAAGGGCGGAGCCGGGCCGCAGGGTAGGCGACGGGGCTAGCAGAGGCGGGGGCCGGGTCGGGAAGGGCGGCGTCGGGGTCACCGGGGTAGGCGACGGGGCAGCCGAGGTGGCGCCGGGGCCGGGGAAGGGCGGGAGCGGGGACCGGGGAAGGGCGGCGCTAAGGCCGCAGGGGTAGGTGACGGGGCCACTAGGGCGGCGGATCGGGGCCGCGAGGGCGGCGCGACGCGGCCGCTAAGACGGCGCGACGGGGGGTGGTAGCGGGGTCCGCGCGCCTCGGATGCGCGCGCCAGAAAGTGCGCGCGGCGAGATGAAAATAGGTCGCACGCCACGGGGCGTGCGAGAGATCGAGTAGCAGCGGAAGCATTACTAGGGCCCTAGGAACAGTTCCCACGAGGGAACGTGCTCGATACCATTGAGAAAACTGAAACGAGAATGAATGAACTATGAATGAAGTGGGTACAAGTACTAACCCTAATTGGGTTGTACCCCCTATGGGATACCCCACTACAGCCTACACAATAGTATAAGCCTATAATGTTCCGACAGGGTAGCACCAATCTCAGTCAAAGAGTTACAGAGCTTCCTCGGTTTCGCCGAACTACTACCGCCGTTTCGTTCAGGGTTACGCATCGATCGCTAGTCCACTCACCGACCTACTTCGGAAGGGCGTAGAGTACGTTCGGGGACCAGCGCAAGCAGCAGGCGTTCGAGCAGATGAAGCAGTCGCTCACGTCTTCACCGACACTATCGTACCCTGATCCCACTCGACCATACGTTGTAGTGACCGACGCATCAGATCGGGCCATAGGAGCATTGCTTCTTCAGGACCAGGGACGCGGGTTGCAGCCGATCGCGTACGAGTCGCGTAAGCTTAGGGGAGCGGAATTGAACTACCCCATACACGACAAGGAGGCGCTCGCGATCATCCATGCGTATAAGGTGTGGAGGTGCTACCTAGAGGAGGCAGATAGTGTTATACGCACGGACCACTGTTCACTTCATTTCCTCAACTCGCAGCCGCAGCTGAGTCATCGCCAGGCTAGGTGGATGGAGTTCATGGAGGGGTCTTTCACTACAGGATAGAGTACAAGCCAGGCAGTGCGCAAACCAGCAGATCCACTCACTCGCCCTAGTTGCCAGCTCGCTAGTCCTCACAGTCACTACCGGCCACCCACTTCTCATAGCACTCTTCGAGCACGGTTACACGGTAGATCCCGACTTCACAGCACAGCCGCCCACTAGGAGCAGAGGTGCAGGGTAGTGTCTACATATGGAAGGGTACCACACGGATTTGGGTTCCAGCCTACCGCCCTCTTCGACAGCTTCTTCTCTCAGAGGCGCACGACGTAGTTAGTGCAGGTCACTTCAGAGCAGATAAGACGGCTAAGACGCTTAGTCGCACGTACTACTGGCCAGGCTTGCAGCAGACGTAGAGGATTACATTCGCTCGTGCAACACGTGTCAGCGTACGAAGTCCTCTCGCCAGCGCAAAGCAGGACTCTTGCAGCCGATTCCACCGCCCGACCGCTCTTGGCAGGTTGTTACCATGGATTTCATCATGGCATTATCGCGCACAGTTAGGGGTCACGACGCCATCTTCGTGGTGGTGGATAAGTTTTCTCGAGCAGCGCACTTCATCCCCACGCACGGCAAGGTCACAGCAGAGGAAGCCGCGACGCTGTTCGTAGATAACGTAGTCCGACTACACGGGGTTCCAAATTCCATCATTTCCGACCGCGACCCTAGATTCACCTCGAAGTTCTGGAAGCAGCTTTTCGCACTGTTTGGGACTCGCTTAGCCATGTCGTCTGCGTACCATCCAGAGACAGACGGACATACCAAGCGTGTGAACCAGACCTTGGAGCAGATACTTCGCAGCATCACGATGCACGACGCAGCCGCATGGGACAAGAAGCTGAGCATGGCAGAGTTCGCCTACAACAACACGCACCCCTCGTCCACAGGCATGTCACGTTTTTCGCACTGTACGGTCAGCACCCCAACGTCCCCACTCGTGTCGATCTCACACCCACTGTCCCTCGTGCGGACAACTTCCACCAGCACCTCACGTTCATTCATGATCACGTGAGGAAGCACCTTGAGCTCGCAAATGCACGCATGACACGCACCACCAACCACAGTCGTCGTGAGGTGTCGTTCGCAGTCGGCGACCGTGGTTCTCTTGGATAGCCGCAACTTCCGACTGCCACAGGACAGCAAGCTTCGTCCACGTTTCATTGGTCCATTCGTCATTGTGCGCGCACTGGTCCAGTCGCATACCGCCCTCCGCCTTCCCGCTCATTTCCGCATGCACCCGTCATTCCACGTGTCGCTCCTTCGTCCTTACACCGATCCCAACGCCACCTTCTCGGGCCGTGACCGCACTCCACTGCCGGTAGCTGTTGACACCGATGAGCCCGACTACCAGATCCAGCGCATCCTCAGGCACCGTCGCCGTCTTCAGGGGGGTGTCTCTTTCATCGGCTTCTTGGTTCGTTGGCGAGGTTACGACGCACCAGACGATAGCTGGGTTCCTTTGTCCTCACTGTCTCCTGACAACGCTTGCCTCCAAGCGTACCTCCAGTCTGCAGGCGCCGCGGACGTCGCCTCCTTGGGAGGGGGGGTAGTGTTAAGGGGGGATTTACTGTTCATTCCGAACAGTACTTTCCAACTCACCCTTATCCTTATCTTCCTAGATTTCCTAGTGCCACGTGGCACTCCACTTTTCTTGCTTCTACTTTCTAGTCCCACGAAGTACTTTTCGACATTTCGACCTTGCATGCTATATCATTATTGCTTGTATCCCCCAATATCAATCAATTCTCATTCAACTCTTCTTCAATTACTCAGTAACTTCTTCGCCTATTTCGCCAATAGTTCTTTTGCCAAAGTCTTCCGCCGCGTTTCATCCTCGACTTAGTCGACCCCGCTAATTCTTTAAAGGACTTAGGCCGTCGGGCCTAACAAAACGTGCCTAACGCGTGTCATGCAGCCTATAAGGAATTTTCCCTTAGGGCGTGTGTCTTTTGGTGTTGTAATGAAAACTCATTTTCCTTACTTCGCGTCCCCGCTCAGCGCGTACACCACTGTAGCACCACAGTCAGCACCGTTACCACTCGCAACCCCTCGCATCGACAATCCTCCCGCCACCTTCGCACGTCGCATCCCGACCTCACGGCTCGGCGGGTAACCGCGCTACGGGCCTCCGCTTCGACATTTTCCCCAACCTTAGTCCCAGGCCCGTCGCGCGACAACCACATTCCATTACCGTACCACTGTAGTTTCGCTATATATTCTTCGCTCATGCCTTCGCTCATTGTACTCTTGCTTCGATAGTGCAATTCTCGTTCGTTCACTCAATTGCACTAGTAACACTTGGTATTCAGAGCCTACGATCTCTTCTCGGACCGCACCCACACCTTCGTTCTCCCCACTATCTCAATTTTTTGGGGGGGTAGACGTCTCTCAGCGACACAGCACCGCCGCTCGTAGTGCTCTCTTGTAAGCACGCACGGCCCACGACAGAGGCTCTCGCTGATCTCGCCCGACACCCCCGCCATGGCCGATTTGACGCTCGCGACGTTGACGCGGGAGCAGCTCGACCGTCTCGTGCGTCAACTCGAGGATTCGGCCCTCGAAATCGCGACACTCACGGCGGAACGTGACTCCGCCCGCCAGCAATCCACGATGAATGCACCAGCTCCATCACAAGCATCCGCAAATGCACCCTTCACAATCAGAAGAACCGATCGTCATCTCATCAGGCACACCGACGCAAAACGACAGCGTGGGACAACGCTCAGGCGCAACCAGTGATGGCGCCACTCAATCGATGCATGGCATGGAGAGAAATCGGGCCGCGCCAAGCCCGCGTGGGCCTCGCGAAGCTCGTCGGCACGTGGAGTTTGCGGCAACAAGTGGCAACCACGACATCATGGCACCAATGCCAGTCAATGTCAGAATGTTATCCTCTAGCCTGTAATGGGGTGCTCTATAGTGAGTACAACCCATCTAGGGTTTGCTATATGTATCCTCATTGCTGCTAGTGAAATCCCTCTTTTGCCTAAACTGTTTCTTGCCTAGCTAGGACTCTCCTAGCTATGGCTCCTGATCCTAACTCTACACACTATCTTCACATGGAATCAAAGCACATACGCTCCTGGCCTGTGGGCCCTCCTACTGCTTCCGCTGCCCTACGCTGTGTCGCGCGCCCCGTGGTGCGCGGCCTCTTATTTTTCATCCCGCCGCGCGCTCGGGGCGCGCGGCGGTTTTCTGCCCGCCGTGCGCCCCGAGGCGCGCGGCGGGTTTACTGCTGTGGGGGAGCCAGCGCGCGCCCCGCCCGTCCGTCGCGGAGCCCTGGGGAGCACGCGCGGCCCCCCACCCTGCCCGTCGCGGCGCGCTGGGGAGCCCGCGAGCCCCCCCGTCCGTCCGTCGCGACGCCCTCGGGAGCCCGCGAGCGCCCCGCTCGTCGGTCGCGACGCACTGGGGAGCCAGCGGGCGCCCTGCGTGGTTGTCGCGACATCCTGGGGAGGCCGCGCTGCGCCCAGTCAGCTCGTCGTGGCACCCTTGAGAGGCCGCGCGTGCCCCGCCAGGCCGTCGCGCCCAAGGGAGCCGCGCGCGCGTCCCCTCCGCCCGTCCGTCGCGGCGCCCAGGGGAGCAGCGCGCGCCACGCCCCTTCTCTCGCCCCACCTGTCCGTTCTGACGCCCTAGAGGTACGCGCCTTCCCCCCCCTCTCCGTCCCCCGCGCTCCTGCCCCTATCCCACCCGTTTTAGGGTTTGGGGGTGAGGAGTGTGGGGGTGGTGGTTGTGGGGGTGTCCGTTGTGCGCGCCGTGCCCTTTGTCTCCCACTGCTGCAGCTGTCGCTGAGGGGGGTGGATGAGTGGGAGACTGGGGTTTAGGGTTTTAGGGGGGTGCGTGGAAGTGGAGCTAGGGTTTGAGCAGTGGGTATGTGTCGAGGGTGTGGGGCAGTTGGAGGAGGTTGTGTGGAGGTACCTGTCGTGTCGCCTGCAGCGCCTGTAGTCCGTCGCCCTTGCTTCGGTAGCCAGTGAGCGTGTTGCACCAGTCGCCAGTGGGTCCGTTGCTCCTGCCGCTCGTCTATAGCCGCGGAGCAGTCACTCCAGTAGTCCGTCGCCCTTGCTTCGGTAGCCACTGAGTCAGCCGCTCTTGTGCCCGTGCCTCTGCAGCTTCAGTCGTTGCCTCCCATCTTCTCTACCTCCACAGCTCCTCCTCCTCCTCACTTGCCCGCTGTGATTAGCTCTAGCTTTGCTTACCTTTGTGAACTCCTGCTCTATACCTGCTTACTCATTGTACTGATTACACCCCGCTTTGGCTATGGGGGTGTGTCAGAATGTTATTCTCTAGCCTGTAGTAGGGTGCTCTATAGCGAGTACAACCCATCTAGGGTTTGCTATATGTATCCTCATTGCTGCTAGTGAAATCCCTCTTTTGCCTAAACTGTTTCTTGCCTAGCTAGGACTCTCCTAGCTATGGCTCTTGATCCTAATTCTACACACTATTTTCACACTCAAGCTGCAGCGCACGCCCTGTTTCGATCCAAGCCAGCGTGGAGGTCCGACGGTTCAGTCGTGGGTTTTCACGATGAACGTTTTTTTCGACGCGAATTACGTCGAGTCGGACGCAGCGAAGATTCGCTACGCAGTTTCGCTGCTGAGGGGCCCCGCCATGGACTGGTGGCGAGTCATCGTAACGTCGCCACGCGCCTACAAGCCACCGTCGCAAGAGGAAGGGCCCACGGGTCCAGCCGTCACCTGGAGTTCATTCTGCGAAATAGCTGAATACAGCACGTGGGATGCGTGGTGCGCAGGGCTTCGGGCCGCGCTTCGAGCCGATCGCGACTTCTATTTCAGCACGTCAGAAACTGCGTACTTGGCGGCAACTCGGGTCGGTTCAAGACTACACGAGTGGTTTTTCTCGCATTATGCAAGCAAGTCGGCAACTAACACTTAGCCGTTGTTTTACCTGAGATAGACGCACGCTTAGTCGACGGCACGCCACTGGCCATACGGGAAAAGGTGGAGAGAGTCAAAGTCCGCTGTGGGGGAAATTTCGGATTTACACAGGATATGCTTGCAACGACACTCGATGGGCACGACATTTTACTGGGATGTGATTGGCTGCGACGGTATAACCCGCGAATCGACTGGACGACGGGTAGCTGCACTGTGCGAAATAGCGGTAACTGGGTCGAGCTACCTCGCTGGCAGTTACCCGATTCTTCAACGGTACACGTCAATGCCGTCACCACGAAACGGGCTAACGCTGCTGGAGCTGACGTGTACGCAGTAGACATTGCGGTGGTAGAAGGAGCAGAGCAGCCGAATGATTTCAAGAAACTACTGCCAGCAGTACCGCCCGAACTACAGGAACTGTTGAAGCGATACCCCGGGATTTTTCTCGACGACTTACCAGAGGGGCTACCACCGCAGCGAGCACATGACCACCGAATAGAATTAGAACTGGGGGCAGAGCCAACTGTACAGCGCCAGTTCAGACTGACACAACCCGAGCTCGACGAACTGAGGAAGCAGTTAGATTACCTGTTAGAGAAAAAATTCATCCGACCGAGCTCGTCATCGTTCGCAGCACGAATACTGTTCACACCGAAAAAAGAAGGGGGTTTTCGCATGTGTATTGACTACAGAGCACTGAACAGGGTAACAGTCAAGTCGCAGTACCCCATTCCCCGCGCCGACGAACTGATCGATCAACTGCGAACAGCACGGGTTTTTTCGAAAATAGATTTACGGGGAGGTTACCATCAGATTAGGGTCGAACCATCGAACTGCGCCAAAACAACTTTCCGGACTAGGTACGGGTCATTCGAGTACACCGTGATGTCTTTCGGGCTGACCAACGCACCAGCGGCATTTTAGATGACCATGAACGAGGCATTTAGGCCGCTTTTAGATAAATGCGTCATAGTTTACCTCGACGACATCCTCGTCTACAGTCGTGACAAGCAGCAGCACTTAGCAGACCTGGACGCAGTATTTAAGATTTTAGACGAGCACCGGCTACTGGCAAAGGGTTCCAAGTGCGAGTTCCTTCAGGACAGGTTAGAGTTTTTGGGGCACGTCATTTCGGAGGCTGGAGTTGAAATCGACCCAAAGAATCTAGACATGGTAAAAGCATGGCACCCCCCGACGAACATCACGGAGCTGCAGAGTTTTTTAGGGTTCGTTAATTATCTGCGTCGCTTCGTCCCCGATATGGCACGGTTAAATACCCCACTGACGGATTTACTGCGGAAGGGGGTCGCTTTTACGTGGGGGGAGAAAGAGCATGCTTCCTTCTCTGCCCTGAAAAATGTTCTCTGTTCACCGCCCGTCCTGCGCATCGCCAACCCACACTGCCCATTCGAAGTAGTTTCCGACGCAAGCGACATCGCCATCGGAGCCGTACTCCTATAGGACTTTGGCAACGGCCTACAGCCCATCGCATACGAGTCACGAAAACTGCATCCGCCCGAGAAAAATTACCCGATACACGACCGCGAAATGCTTGCGATCGTGCACGCGTTCAAAGTGTGGCACTGTTACTTGACCGGCGCCGACGTGATAGTACGGAGAGACCATAAATTGTCAGAATATAATGCTTGTCTAGCCTGCAGTGGGGTACTCCATAGTGAGTACAGCCCCTTAGGGTTTCCTATTTGTATCCACCTGTTTGCTAGTGCAATCCCTCCTTTGCCTATTTTCTCTTGCCTAGCTAGGGTTTACCTAGCTATGGCTCCTTGTTCTAGCTATGATTCTAACATAAATCACTACAGTACCTTCGCGCACAGCCACACCTCAACCCACGACAGATTCGCTGGCTCGATTTTCTCGAGTCCAACTTTCACTACACGGTCACCTACAAAAAAGGAGCCTCGAACATCGCTGACACACTGACCCGCCCCATTGCCCAGATCCACGCAATACTACTCGCCCAGACAAGCCCACTACTGATAGGCCTATTTACCCACGGGTACCAAACGCATCCATTCTTCACAGGAGGAAATTCGCAGCAGTTCGCAGCAACAAGGGAGTCTATTACGTAAAAGCCGGGACTGACCGCATTTGGGTACCTAGGTATACACTCCTACGGGAGTTATTGTTATAGGAGGCACACAACGGAATTACCTTGAGGCATTTCGGAGTAGAAAAAACACGGCAGCAGCTGCAGCGGTATTATTACTGGCCCGAAATGTTGACCGACGTACAACGACACGTGTGTTAAAGAAATTAGAACGTAAGGGCCTAGGCTTAGGAGCCTAGGCCCAACTTAGGTATCGAGCGGGTTTTCCCCTAGGTAGGAGTTCGAGTGAGTTGAGAGGGAAATTGGTGAAAAGGTGGTTTCACTATAGGTTCAGGGGTACATATAGCATAGAAACAAAATAAGGTGCACCACCAACAAAAGTTTACATAACTACACTAACTACAACTACAAGCAATTACAAAACATGACAAAATATTTCGACACGCCCCCATAATGCTTGTAGGTAGGTATGTAGTTACAGCAACAGCAGGTACCCCTACCATCTCCTCACCCTCCTCCTTCCCCTCCCCCACACTGCTGCAGAAGCAGCAGAGAAAGGGGGGAAGAGAGGAGAGGTGGAGGGACGGCTGCTTGTTGCCTCACACCCGCCACCCCGGTACCACTCCCCCTCCTCACCCACATCCTCACACCCTCCTCCCCCAGCGGCAGCTGCAGCGGTGGGACTGAAAGAAGGAGGAGGGAAAGGGAGAGAGTTGACCCCACGCTCCAACACCCTCCACCCCCATACCCTCCTCCCCACGGCTGCAGGGAGACAAGAGAAAGGGGGGGTGGGAAGGAAGAAAGCCGCAGAGCGGCGAAGAGGCGTCGGTGCAGATGGGTCAGGGGCGGCAGCAGGGAGTGCAGGGGCGGAAAGGCCCGTCGCGGGCCAGTGCCACGGGGCGCACGACGGGTAGCATAAAAGGGCCCGATCGTGTGCCTCGGGGCACACGACGAGCAGGGCACCATCGTGTGCCACGGGGCGCACGATGGGCAGTAGAAGGGCACCGTCGCGTGCCACGGGGCGCGCGACGGGCAGGGAAGGAGTCACACGCCCGTGGGCGGGACAATGTAAAAATAAAGTCGTCACGCGCCCTAGGCGCGCGACCGGAAAACCTTAGCAGCGGAAGTGTAAAGTGGGCCCACAGGCCAGGACGAACCTAGCTCTGATACCATGTTAAAGAAATTAGAACGTAAGGGCCTAGGCTTAGGAGCCTAGGCCCAACTTAGGTATCGAGCGGGTTTTCCCCTAGGTAGGAGTTCGAGTGAGTTGAGAGGGAAATTGGTGAAAAGGTGGTTTCACTATAGGTTCAGGGGTACATATAGCATAGAAACAAAATAAGGTGCACCACCAACAAAAGTTTACATAACTACACTAACTACAACTACAAGCAATTACAAAACATGACAAAATATTTCGACAACGTGGCATCGTGTCCCACTTGCCAGCTCATGAAATCATCACGACAGCGGCCGGCGGGACAGTTGCAGCCGATACCACCCCCAGAGCGTGCTTCGCAGCAGGTGACGATGGACTTCGTCACGGGGTTACCGGCCGGGACGAGTGGGAACGACGCGATCCTGGTCGTCGTCGATCGACTGACGAAAATGACACACTTCGCAGCATGAAAGAAATCAATCACAACCGAAGAAACAGCTCGCCTCTTCATCGCCACCATCGTTCGATTACCCGGGATGCAAGCAGCGATCATCAGCGACCGCGACACGAAATTCACCAGCAACTTATGGCGGAACCTGTGGCAACAGTTTGGCACACGACTGCAGTTCAGTTCATCATACCACCCCGAAACCAACGGACAGACAGAACGGACAAATCAGACCATGGAACAGCTCATCAGGGCCACGTGCGACGACCCGATCACATGGGAACAACAACTGCCACTCATCGAATTCGCGTACAACAACTCGCCATCCGCCACGACCCAACAGTCACCATTTTACCTAAACTACGGACAAGACCCGACAGTACCCATGACCCCGAATCCCGACAACCCAGTGCCACGAGCACAACAATTCGCTGAAATACTACAAGCAGTACGGACCCGGGCAGCAGACGCAATAAAAAATCGAACATCATCGCTAAACGCAACGCCGACCGCCACCGCAGACCTGTCACTTACCAGCCCGACGACCTAGTTTTACTTGACACCCAGAACCTCCGCGTGCCCATCACTTCAAAACTCCGCCCCCGATATTGCGGACCATTTTGCATAAGCCACATGATGACGCCCGTCACCGCCCACCTCCTCCTCCCTGCTGACTAGTACGTCAGCCCCTCATTCCACGTCAGCCTGCTTCGCCCTTACGTCCTGTCCACGAGCCAACTGCCACGCAATCACCCAGCTAGCATGACACGACCGCCGACTGAACCAATCATCACCCCCAAGAAAATCGTGAGCCACAGAGTTCGTGACCCTCGAAGAGCCCGAAGGATCGAGTTCCTGATCAGCTGGAAAGACCGTACAACCACTGAAGAGAACTGGGTTCCCCTGGACAGAATCGAAAACCACCACGTCTGTCAAACATTATAAATGTTGTGCTTGTTTAGGCTACAGTGGGCTAGCCTATATGGGGTACACAATTCTAGGGTTAGGTACTTGTACTGATTTCACTATTAGTTCATTCATTCCTGTTCGTTCATTTCAACATGGTATAGAGCAGGTCCTTCTCTAGGACCGTTTTTTTAGGGCCCACCACTACCTACCTACCTACCTACCTACCTACCTACTACGCCCTAGGGCGCCTCGTTCTTCACGGCCCACTAAGGCCCCGCGACCCGCCCCTTAGCGACCTACGCGCCTCCCCTTAAGGCCCCGTCGGCCCACGCGCTCGCCCCTTAAGGCCCCGCGCTCGCCCCTTAGCGACCCCGTCGGCCCCGCGATCGCCCCTAACGGTCCCGTCGGCCCCGCGCTCACCTCCCAAGAGGCCCCCGTCGGCCCCGCGCTCGCCATTAGCGGCCCCTTACGGCCCCGCGCTCGCCCCTACAAGCCCGGAACGGCCCCACGCTCGCCTTTAGCGGCCCCTTACGGCCCTGCGCTCGCCCTTAGAGGCCTCGAACGGCCCCGCGCTTGCCCCTAGATGCCCCGAACGGCCCCGCCAGAACGAGCCGCCCGAACCGAGCCGCCCAGCCCGAACCGAGCAGCCCAACCCGAGCCGCCCAGCCCGAACCGAGCCGCCTGAACCGAGCCGCCCAGCCCGAACCGAGCCGCGCCGCCCGAACCTAGCCGCGCCGCCCTTCCCGAGCCGCGCCGCCCTACCTGAACCGAGCCGCGCTGCCCGTACTGGACCGAGCAGCCCTACCTGAGTCGCACTGCCTACTGTTTTTGGGGTGCACCTACTGCTACTCTACTGCTCCTCCTACTACTGCTATGGCTAGCCCTCCTGTGCTAGCTTTCAATACTGAGGGCCGCCCAGTGAAGTTCGAAACCTGGCTAGATGACCTACACCTCTTCCTACAGCTCACTGCCAAGGAGGACATCTCACTGTACGATCACGCCCTAGGCCATGCTACTGCTTCTGTTGCTACTGCTGACAGCACCACCCGCTCACAGTGGCAGACTCGTGACGCCCACGCTCGCTTTGCTATTCGCAACTCCCTGCCGATAGATGAGCGCGAGCACTTTGGGCAGCACAAGACTGCATAGGCACTGTACACTGCTGTCGTTGTCCGCTACTCCTCACCGGCCTCTGCCGCACTAGGCCGTCTCTCTCTTCCCTACCTGTTCCCCGACTTAGCCTCTTTCCACACAGTCGCTGACCTCATTACGCACCTCCGCACTAGTGAGGCCCGCTTCCGCGCCGCCATGCCCGATGAGTTCCTTGCCAAGAACCCACCCCCGCTCTGGCTCTCTCTCTACCACCTAGTCACCCGCCTCCCTGACACTCTGCGCTCAGTCAGGGACCACTTCCTAGCTCGCTGCCCCACTGAGCTCACCATTGCCCTCCTCGAGAAGGAACTCCTTGTAGCCGAGGCTAGCATAGTCGCTGTAGGTGCCTCTCGTGGCGACCCCCGTACCCCGTTCTTAGAGGGGTGTTCTTCTTCCCCCCTTCTTCCCTCTGTCGCCTCTGCTGCTACTGCCGACCTCCTTGGTGCTAAGAAGGTTGGGACTGCGTCTGCTTCGAGCGGGCGCCGCAGCGGCAAGGGCAAAGGGGGCAAGGGCGGTGGCGGTGACAGCGGGGGAGGCGGTGGTGGGGGCGGTGGCGGCGGTGGGGGTGGTGGCGCGACTGGAGGGGCTAGTGGCAGCGGTGGGGGTGGTGGCGGCAGCGGCGGGGGAGGTGGCAGAGGCGGAGGCGGTGGTGGGGGTGGCGGTGGACGTGGCGGCGGCAGGGGTTGGGGTGGTCGAGGAGGTGGCGGCGGCGGTGGTGGTCATGGAGGCGCTGGCGGTGGCCAGGGCCAGCAGCACACTCCGTCGCCCCAGGAGGTCCGTGAGTGGTACTCTCAGCACGGGGGGGGGGGGGGGGGGGGGGGGGGTGGCTTTAGCTGCACGTACGTCATCCGCACTGGTGACCGCACTGGTCAGCCATGTGGGGGACCGCACGCCACACAGCGCTGCTTCTCTCGTCTCGACGACGCTTGGCGTGTTCAGTTCCCTCAGGCCACTGAGCTGCCTCGCTGGGTTGATCTCCTGAAGAAGGGGATTGATATCTATGCTCTAGACTATGATGCTATTCTCACTGCTATGTATGTGATGTCTACTAGTGGAGAGGGTGCTGAGTATCTGAGTGTCCCGCCCGACCCGGGCATTAGGACTAGTGCGTCTGCCGCTCCAGGTACTCGCGTGTCGGCTACCCCAGGTGCTGGTGAGGCAGCTGCTCTAGGTGCTTGTGCGTCTGCCCCCCCTGGTACTGAGTCGACTGCAGCACTGCACACCTTCATGCTGGACTCAGGTGCTTCTCGCTGCTTCTTTCGTGACCGCACTGCCCTTGAGCCACTTGCTCGGCCAGTTGCTGTCTCCCTCGCTGACCCCTCTGGGGGTCCGGTCATTGCGACCTCCTCCACTGTCCTTCCGTGTCCTGCGGTCCCGTCGGGCACACTGTCAGGTCTCTACCTCCCCTCGTTCTCTACGAATTTGGTGGCAGGTTGTGCACTACAGGACGGGGGTGTTCACCAGTTCACCCCTGCCTACGAGCGCGTGACACAGTGCACGTGTGCTCGTACGGGCCGCCACTTGGCTACCTTCACACGGCAGCCGGGTCGGACCTGTACACACTGACCACTGAGTCCCCTCAGGTCGCTGCGTCCGCGTCAGGTCAGCTGTCTGCCCCCTGCTCATGTCGCTCTCTGGCGCACGAGACTGTCCTCTGGCACCACCGACTTGGCCACCCGTCTGTGCACCGCCTTCGTGCCATGCACTCCCGGTACCTTGTCTCTGGTCTTCCCAGGGTCCTCCCCCCCTCCCACCCTCGCCTGCTCCTCCCTGTCTTCCCTGTGTCGAGGGGCGGCAGCGCGCCGCTCCTCACTCCTCCTCGTTTCCCCCGACGACTGCTCCCTTGCAGACGCTCTACATGGACGTGTGGGGCCCAGCCCGCGTCCGTGGTCAGGGTCAGGAGAGGTACTTCCTGATAGTTGTTGACGACTACTCGCGCTACACCACAGTCTTCCACTTGCGCACCAAGGGTGAGGTCCCTGATGTCTTGATCCCTTGGATCCGCAGAGCCCGTCTCCAGCTCAGCGAGCGTTTCCACTCGGACTTTCCTGTCCTGCGCTTGCACTTTGACAGAGGTGGGGAGTTCTCCTCCGACCTCTTGGCAGCCTACTGTGCTGAGCACGGCATTGAGCAATCGTTCACGCTCCCGGCCTCTCCACAGCAGAACGGGGTTGCAGAGCGCCGCATTGGCCTGGTCATGGAGGTCGCGCGTACCTCCTTGATCCATGCGGCTGCCCCCCACTTTCTGTGGCCGTTTGCGGTCCGGTACGCTGCGCATCAGCTCAACCTCTGGCCCCGTGTCTCCTTGCCGGAGACCTCGCCCACGCTGCTGTGGACGGGGGAGGTTGGCGATGCGTCGCGTTTCCGGGTCTGGGGATCTCGAGCTTTTGTCCGCGATACGTCTGCTGGTTCTGGAGTCGCTACACGGCAGCGGCCGTACTTTGTTCCGCTCCTTCAGCACGTTCTTGGTCTCCCGCCTTCTACCGGTCCTCCTCCTCCCTTAGAGTGTCCACAGCCTGTCCAGTCACAGTTACAGTTACAGCCGGCCTCCCCACTGCCTGTTCCGTCTCCCTACACTGGTCCTACTGGAGGTCTTGCTGAGCGTCGTGAGCATGCGTCTCGCACTGCGTCGCCTGTCCGTGCTGCTCGCACTAGTGGTCGCGGTTCGCGTCAGCGTCCTCCTCCTGTCCCTGGCACGCACCGGATGTCTCTGCGTCCGTCCACTGCTCCTCTGCGTGCCCCTTTGTCTTATCCTCCTGAGTCCTCTCTTCCTGCTCTTGTCGACCCGGAGTCGGACTCTCTTCGTGCTGCCAGTCCTACTGTCACGCGTCTCTTTGCTACTGTCGTCACTGACCCTTCCTTTGAGTGCATTGCTGCGTCTGCCCTAGTTTCTGAGCTCGTCGACTTTGCTGCTCGCTGTCGTCTAGACTTCGCTGCTAGTCTTGTCGCTGAGTCTGAGTCTGTCTGTCCTCCGTCCGTCGGGGGTGAGTGTGCCCTTGGCACGGACGTCCTTGAGGACAGGCAGGAGGAGTTCTAGTGCTTGGCCGCTGCTTCACCTCATCTCGTGTCCGTACTGCTTACCCCTGAGGGAGACCCGGATGCACTTGACATCCCGACTCCGCGCTCTTCCGCGGAAGCGATAGAGGGTCCCTACTCTTCTCAGTGGTAGGCAGCTATGGATGCAGAGATGGCTTCCTGGAAGTCCACAGGCACCTACGTTGACGCTGTCCCCCCTCCTGGGGCGAACATCGTCAGTGGCATGTGGATTTTCAGGGTGAAGCGGCCGCCGGGTTCTCCGCCTGTCTTCAAGGTGCGTTACGTGGCTCGTGGCTTCAGTCAGCGGCAGGGAGTTGACTACTTTCAGACCTTCTCTCCCACCCCGAAGATGACCACTCTTCGGGTACTGCTGCACGTAGCTGCTCACTGTGACTACGAGCTATACTCTCTTGACTTTAGCACTGCTTTCCTGCAGGGCAGCCTGCACGAGGAGATCTGGCTGCGCCGCCCACTTGGCTTCACTGGGACTTTTCCTCCTTGCACCTAGTGGAGCCTTAGGCGGCCAGTCTACGTTCTTCGCCAGGCACCGCGTGAGTGGCACGACACACTGAGGACTACGCTTGCGGCTCTTGGCTTTGCTCCCTCTACTACTGTCCCGTCGCTGTTTCTACGCACCGACACCTCTCTGCCGCCATTCTACATCCTCGTGTACGTCGACGACTTGGTCTTTGCCACAGCTGATAGTGCTGGACTTGCCTACGTGAAGTCCGAGCTGCAGAAGAGACACACGTGCACAGACCTGGGTGAACTGCGCAGCTACCTTGGCTTGCAGATCACCCGGGACAGAGCACGCCGCACCATCACCCTGACTCAGTCACACATGGTGCAGCAGGTCCTTCAGGGCTTCGGCTTCACGTACTCCTCGCCTCAGGCCACTCCTCTGCCTACTCGCCACTCGCTCTCAGCTCTACCTTCGGATGAGTCCGTAGAGTCGAGTGGCCCGTACCCAAAGCTTGTTGGCTGCCTCATGTACCTGATGACCTGCATACGACCTGACCTTGCATACCCTCTTAGCATTCTCGCACGCTATGTTGATACTGAGAGACACCGACCAGAGCACATGGCTGCAGCGAAGAGGGTGTTGCGCTACTTGTGCAGTATGTCGGGCATGGGCATAGTGCTTGGAGGGCGGAGTCCAGTGGTCCTCACTGGTCACGCAGACGCTTCTTGGGCTGACGACCATGCTACGCAGCGGTCGTCACAGGGTTACACCTTCAGCCTTGGTTCCGGCTCTGTTTCGTGGCGGGCTACTCGCTTGTCTTCTGTTCTCGGCTCCAGTTGTGAGGCTGAGATCTACGCAGGGGCCATGGCTGCTCAGGAGCTTCGCTGGCTCACCTACCTGCTGACCGACCTTGGAGAGCCGCCTCGTTCTCCTCCAGTCGTGTACGTAGACAACAAGGTCATGCTGGCCTTGTGTCGAAAGCAGAGACTGGAGCACAGAACAAAGCACATTGCTCTCCGCTACTTCCTTGCTCGTGAGCTACAGCATCGTGGTCAGTTGCGGCTTGCGTACGTGGCCTCTGAGGCCAACACTGCTGATGTCTTCACCAAGGCACTTGCGCCTTGTGATCATCAGCGCTTCTGTACCCAGCTGGGTCTTGTGCCTGTCTTGCCTCACTTGCTCACTTCTTGACCTTGCTTGTACTGTTACATATATATATATATACCTGCTCTTGCTTGTCTAGCCTTATATAAATATGTACTCCTTCATGTGAACTGGCCTTGTGGCCTTGAACTTGTGCTCGGAATGTGTGGTGACTTTGTGATCCACCCTGAGCTTGCTTTGCTTTGCTTTACTTGACTGGTCTTGTGACCCCTAGTTCTCCCCCACTTCGCCTATGGAGGTGTGTCAAACATTATAAATATTGTGCTTGTTTAGGCTACAGTGGGTTAGCCTATATGGGGTACACAATTCTAGGGTTAGGTACTTGTACTGATTTCACTGTTAGTTCATTCATTCCTGTTCGTTCATTTCAACACGTTCCTCACCGAGTATCTGCGCAACCAAAATTTCAGGGAAGTATACGCGCTTTCGTAAGGAGGACTTCCTTAGGGGGGGGGATAGTGTAAGGAAAATTCCTTTTTCTTACTTCGCGTCCCCGCTCAGCGCGTACTGTTAGAGAATGAATGGTGGAATTGAAAGAGAAGTGAGTACAAGTACCTAAACCTAGAATTGTGTACCCCCTAAAGGCTAACCCATTGTAGCCTAAACAACTACAACATATATAATGTTTGACACACCCCCATAGGCGAAGTGGGGGAGAGCAAGGGGTCACAAGACCAGTCAAAGCAAAGCAAGGCAAAACAAGCTCAGGGTGGATCTCAAGGATACCACACAAATTCCGAGCACAAGCAAGCGGTCACAAGACCAGTTCACATGCAGTTTGATAATATAACAAGAGATACAGTGATGACAACCTAACAAGTGTAAGCATGCAGGTATATATATAGAGATCACAGTACAAGCAGAGTCAAGAAGTGAGCAAGTGAGGGAAAGTAGGCACAAGGCCTAGAATAGTACAGAAACGCTGATGGTCACAAGGCTGAAGCGCCTTGGTGAACACATCAGCAGTGTTGGCCCGAGTGGCCACGTAACGCATACGAAGCTGACCACGCTGCTGCAGCTCCCGAGCAAGGAAGTACCGCAGAGCGATATGCTTCGTTCTGTGCTCCAGTCTGTGCTCCTCACACAAGGCAATGGTAGCCTTGTTGTCGACGTACAGCACTGGAGGAAAACTAGGCCGCTCTCCTAGGTCGGTCAGGAGGTAGGTGAGCGAGCGTAACTCTTGTGCAGCCATGGCTGTGGCGTAGATCTCAGCCTCACAACTGGAGCTGAGAACAGAAGAAGAACGAGTAGAACGCCAAGAAACTGAACCAGAGCCAAGGCTGAAGGTGTAACCCTGTGACGACCGTTGAGTAGCCTGGTCGTCAGCCCAAGAAGCGTCTGAGTGCCCACTGAGTACAACTCGGTCTCGTCCTCGAAGCACTAGCCCCATGCCCGACGTACTACACAGATAGCGGAACACCCTCTTAGCAGCATCCATGTGCTCCTTGCGGTGACGGCCAGGAGCTACATAGCGTGCAAGGATGCTAAGAGAGTATGCGAGGTCAGGTCGAGTGCAGGTCATCAGGTACATGAGGCAGCCCACAAGCTCTGGATACGGGCCATTCGGCTCTACGGACTCATCCGAAGGCAGAGCTGAGCTGAGAGCGAGTGACCTGTAGGCATAGGAGTGGACTTAGGCGAGGAGTACGTGAAGCCGAAGCGCTGAAGGACCTGCTGCACCATGTGTGACTGAGTCAAGGTGATGGTGCGCCGTGCTCTGTCCCGGGTGATCGGCAAGCCAAGATAGCTTGTCAGTTCACCCAGGTCTGTGCACGTGTGTCTGTTCTGTAGCTCCGACTTCACGTAAGCGAGTGCCGCAGTGTCAGCAGTGGCAAAGACCAAGTCCTCGACGTACACGAGGATGCAGAATGGCGGCAGTGAATTGTCGGTGCGTAGAAACATCGACGGGTCAGCAGTAGAGGGAGCGAACCCAAGAGCCGCAAGTGTAGTCCTCAGGGTGTCGTGCCACTGACGCGGCGCCTGTCGTAGACCGTAGACTGGCCGCCGGAGGCTCCACTGGGTACCAGGAGAGAACGACCCAGTGAAGCCAGGTGGGCGGCGCAGCCAGATGTCCTCGTGCAGGCTGCCCTGTAGGAAAGCAATGCTGAAGTCAAGAGAGTGGAGCTCGTAGTTACGATGAGCGGCGACGTGCAGCAGAATCCGAAGCGTGGTCATCTTCGGGGTCGGGGAGAAGGTATGGAAGAAGTCCACTCCCTCTCGCTGACTAAAGCCTCGTGCAACGTAACGCGCCTTGAAGACAGGCTGAGAACCCGGCGGCCGCTTCACCCTGAAAATCCACATACCACTGACGATGTTCGCCCCAGGTGGGGGAACCTCATCGACGTAGGTGCCTGTGGACTTCCAGGAAGCCATCTCTGTGTCCATGGCTGACTGCCACTGAGAGGAGTAGGGACTCTCAATCGCCTCAGCGTACGATCGAGGAGTCGGGATGTCTGGTGCATCCGGGTCTCCCTCAGGGGCAACTAGCATGGACACGAGATGAGGTAAAGCAGTGGCGAAGCACTCAAACTCCTCGTGCCTGTCCTCAAGAACGTCCGTGCCAAGAGCACACTCACCCCCGACGGACGGAGGACAGACAAACTCAGACTCAGCAACTAGGCTAGCGGCGTAGTCTAGACGACAAGTGGCAGCAAAGTCGACAAGCTCAGCAAATAAGGCAGACGCAGCAGCGGACTTAAAGGAAGGGTCAGTGACAACAGTAGCCAGGAGACGCGTGACAGTAGGATTGGTAGCACGAAGGGAGTCAGACTCCGGGTCAGCAAGAGCAGGAAGAGAGTACGCAGGAGGAGACGGGAGATGGACACGCTGGGGAGCAGTGGAAGGACGCATAGTCATTTAGTGTGTGCCGAGGACAGCAGGAGGATGCTCACGCAGAACACGGCGAGCAGTGCGAGCAGCACAAACAGGTGACGCAGGACGAGACACAGGCGACACAGGACGAGACTTTGGCTCATGACGCTCTGTAAGACCGCTTGTCGGACCAGTGTAGGGAGAAGGACCAGGAAGGGGCGAGGCAGGCGGCAGCTGTGACTGCGACTGGACAGACAGAGGACACTCTAAGGAGGGAGGAGGATGACGAGGAGGAGGCTGATCAAGAACCTGCTGAAGGAGCAGAACCTACGACCGTGGCCGTGCAGTGTCTCCAGAGCCAGGAGAGTCACCAGCGCCAGGGTCCACAGCACCAGCAGCAGCACCAACACCCGGGTCCGCAGCACCAGCAGCAGCTCCAACGCCTGGGTCCGCAGCACCAGCAGCAGCTCCAACGCCCAGGTCCACAGCACCAGCTGCAGTCCCAACACCCGAGTCCTCAGCACCAGCAGAAGCTCCAACTCCATGGTCAGCAGCACCAGCAGCAGCGCCAACGCCCGGGTCCGCAGCACCAGCAGCAGCTCCAACGCCCGGGTCCGCAGCACCAGCAGCAGCTCCAACTCCAGGGACGGCAGTACCAGCATCAGCTCCAACGCCCGGGTCCTCAGCACCAGCAGCTCCAGTAGCTGGGTCCGTGACACGAGGAGAGCCACTCCTGAGAGTGCAGCGCCGTGCGTACCACTCGCGAAGCCGCCGGGGAGAGGGCAGCTCCCGCCTAGGTGGGGAAGCACGAGCACCAGCTCCAGCAGCACTCCGAGCTCCAGAAGTACCTCTCCTGAGGCTGCAGTACTCTAAATACCACTCACGCTGCTGCTGTGAGGAGAGAGCTCCTCCAGGTGTAGCACTCCTAGGCTCAGCACCTCCAGACTCAGCACCCCCAGGCTCAGCACCCGCAGGCTCCGCACCCCCAGGCTCAGCACTCGCAATCTCCGCACCCTCAGACTCCGCAACCCCAGGCTTCGCACCCCCAAGCTACGCACACTCAGGCTCAGCACCGCAAGCAGGACGAGAGTCGACAGCTACCTCAACAGGCTCAACCGGGTCTACCTGGGACACACCTGAGGGAGCGACACCCTGAGGGGGGAGGGGGTCTACCACAGCAGCACCTGGCGCAAGGAAGAGAGGCGGGGGGGGGGGGAGCGGGGCAGTAGGGGAAGAGGCGGTAGTAGGGCACATACTCGTCAAAAGTGACGTCCTGAGAGGGCAGAACACGACGCGAGGTGGGGTGGTAAAACTGCCAACCGGGCGCGTCCGAGACAAAGCCAAGGAAGACGCAGGGAACAGCGCGGGAGGAGAGCTTGTCCGCGGACGTGTCACGAACAAAAGCTCGAGATCCCCAGACCCGAAAACGCGACGCATCACCAACCTCTCCCGTCCAACGCAGTGTCGGGGAAGTCTCCGGCAAGGAGACATGGGGCCAGAGGTTGAGCTGATGCGCAGCGTATCGGACCGCAAATGGCCACAGGAAATGGGGGGCAGCCGCATGGATCAAGGAGGTACGAGCGACCTCCATGACCAAGCCAATGCGGCGCTCAGCAACCCCATTCTGCTATGGAGAGGCCGGAAGCGTGAACCACTGGCGGATGCCCTGCTCCGCACAGTAGGCTGCCAAGAGGTCGGAGGAGATCTCACCACCTCTGTCAGAGTGCAAGCGTAGGACAGGAAAGTCCGAGTGGAAACGCTCGCTGAGCTGGAGACGAGAAGCGCGGATCCAAGGGATCAAAACATCAGGGACCTCACCCTTGGTGCGCAAGGGGAAGACCGTGGTGTAGCGCGAGTAGTCGTCAACAACTATCATCAATTACCTCTCCTGACCCTGACCATGGATGCGGGCGGGGCCCCACACGTCCATGTGGAGCGTCTGCAGGGGAGCAGTCGTCGGGGGAAACGAGGAGGAGTGAGGAGCAGCGCGCTGCCGCCCCTCGACACAGGGAAGACAGGGAGGAGCAGGCGAGGGTGGGAGGGGAGGGAGAACCCTGGGAAGACCAGAGACAAGGTACCGTTTGTGCATGGCCCGAAGGCGCTGCACGGACGGGTGACCAAGTCGGTGGTGCCAGAGGACGGTCTCGTGTGCCAGAGAGCGACACGAGCAGGGGGCCGACAGCTGACCTGACACAGACGCAAACGCAACTACCAGAGGGGACTCGGTGGTCAGTGTGTACAGGTCGGACCCCGGCTGCCATGTGAAGGTAGCCAGGTGACGGCCCGTCCGAGCACACGTGCAGTGTGTCACGCGCTCGTAGGCAGGGGTGAACTGGTGGACACCCCCGTCCTGGAGCGCACTACCCGCTACCAAGTTCGTAGAGAATGAGGGGAGGTAGAGACCTGACAGTGTGCCCGACGGGACCGCAGGACAGGGGAGGACAGTGGAGGAGGTCGCAAGGACTGGACCCCAAGAGGGGTCAGCGAGGGAGACTGCAACCGGCCGAGCAAGCTGCTCAAGGGCCGTGCGGTCACGAAAGAAATAGTGGGAAGCACCTGAGTCTAGTGTGAAGGTGTGCAGTGCCTCAGTCGGCTCAGTACCAGGGGGCGCACACTCACTAGCAGCTAGAGCGGTAGCCTCAGCAGCACCTGGGGTAGTAGACACTCTAGCACCTAGAGCGGCAGCCTCACTGGTCCGAATGCCCGGGTCGGGCGGAACACGCAGGTACTGAGCACCCTCTCCACTAATAGACATCACATACATGGCAGTGACAATAGCATCAAAGTCTAGTGCAAAGATATCAATGTTTTTCTTCATCAGATCAGCCCAGCGGGGCAGCTCAGTGGCCTCAGGAAACTGAGTGCGCCTAGCGTCGTCGAGGCGAGAGAAGCAGCGCTGCGTGGGGTAAGCCCTCCCACACGTCTGACTAGTGCGGTCACCAGTGCGGATAACGTACGTGCAGCTAAGGCCACCCCCCCCCCCCCCCGTGCTGAGAGTACCACTCACGGACCTCCTGGGGCGACGGAGTGTGCTGCTGGCTCTGGCCACTGCCAGCGCCTCCACGACCACCACTGCCACCGCCACCTCCTCGACCACCCCCTCCCCTGCCGCTGCCGCGTCCACCGCGGCCCCCACCACTGCCACTAGCCCCTCCAGCCCCACCGCCGCCACCACCCCCACCACCGCCTCCCCCGCCGTCACCTCCGCCTCCCTTGCCCCCTTTGCCCTTGCCTCTGCGGCGCTAGCTCAAAGCAGACGCAGTCCCGACCTTCTCAGCACCAAGGAGGTCGACAGCAGAAGCAGAGGCTACAGAGGGAAGAAGGGGGGAAGGGGAACACCCCTCGAAGAAAGGGGTGCGGGGGTCGCCACGAGAGGCACCTACAGCGACTATGCTAGCCTCAGCTGCAAGGAGTTCCTTCTCGAGGAGGGCAATGGTGAGCTCAGTGGGGCAGTGAGCTAGGAAGTGGTCCCTGACTGCATGCAGAGAGTCAGGGAGGCGGGTGACTAGGTGGTTGAGACTGAGCCAGAGCGGGGGGGGGGGGGTTCGTGGCAAGAAACTCATCAGGCATAGCGGCACGGAAGCGGGCCTCACTAGTACGGAGGTGCGTGATGAGGTCAGCGACTGTGTGGAAGGAGGCGAGGTCGGGGAACAGGTAGGGGAGTGAGAGACGGCCTAGCGCGGCAGAGGCAGGTGAGGAGTAGCGGGCAACGACAGCAGTGTACAGTGCCTGTGCAGTCTTGTGCTGGCCAAAGTGCTCGCGCTCATCTATCGGCAGGGAGTTGCGAATAGCAAAGCGAGCGTGGGCGTCACGAGTCTGCCACTGTGAGCGGGCAGTGCTGTCAGCAGTAACAGCAGGGCCAGTGGCATGGCCTAGGGCGTGATCGTACAGTGAGATGTCCTCTTTGGCAGTGAGCTGTAGGAAGAGGTGCAAGTCATCTAGCCAAGTGTCAAACTTCACTGGGCGGCCCTCAGCATCGAAAGCTAGTACAGGAGGGCTAGCCATAGTAGCAGTAGGAGCAGCAGTATAGTAGAAGGAGCAGTAGCAGTAGGTGCACCCTAAAAGTAGTAGGCAGCGCGACTCAGGTAGGGCGGCTCGGTCCAGAAAGGCTTCTCAGTACGGGCGGCGCGGCTCGGCTCGGGCTGGGCGGCTCGGGCTGGGCGGCTCGGTTCGGGCGGCTCGGTTCGTGCGGCTTGGTTCTGGCGGAGCCGTGGCTGTCGCGTGCGGGGCGCTAAGGGGCGGCGCGTGGGGTCGACGGGGCCGCTAAGGGGTGGGCGCGCGGGGTCTACGGGGCTGACGGGGCCGCTAAGGGACGGCGCGCGGGGTCGACGGGGCCAGCGGGGCCTCTAGGCGGGGCGCACGTGGGGTCGACAGGGCCAGCGGGGCCTCTAGGTTGGGCCGACCGGGCCTCTAGGTGGGGCGTGCGCGGGGTCGACGGGCCGACGGGGCCTCTAGGTGGGGCCGACGGGGCCTTTAGGTGGGGCGCGCTCGGGGTCGACGGGCCGTCGGGGCCTCTAAGGGGCGGCGCGCGGGTCGCTAAGGGGCGGGTCTCGGGTCGCGGGGCCTTACGGGGCCGTTAAAAGAGGGGCGCTGGGGGAGGCGCTCGAGGGCGCTCCGACAGTGAGGCGCAATAGGGCGCTAGTAGGCAGTCAGCAGTGGTGGGCCCTAAGAAATCGGTCCTAGCGAAGGACCTGCTCTGAATACCATGTTAGAGAATGAATGGTTGAATTGAAAGAGAAGTGAGTACAAGTACCTAAACCTAGAATTGTGTACCCCCTAAAGGCTAACCCACTGTAGCCCAAACAACTACAACATATATAATGTTTGACACGTACACCACTTTAGGACCACACTCAGCACCGTTACCACTCGCAACCCTCTCATCGACAATCCTCCCGCCACCTTCACACGTTGCATCCCGACCTCACGGCTCGGCGGGTAACCCGCGCTCCGGGCATCCGCTTCGACATTTTCCCCAACCTCAGTCCCAGGCCCGTCGCGCGACAACCACAGTCCATTACCGTTACCACTATAGTTTCGCTATATATTCTTCGCTCATGCCTTCGCTCATTGTACTCTTGCTTCAATAGTGCAATTCTCGTTCGTTCACTCAATTGCACTCGTAACAGGTGTAGACTTTAGAAATTATGGTCTAACTTTTGCTGGTAACCGACTTCGTTAATTTCGTTTGGGCTACTTGCGAATTTCATGATTTCTAGCGGATAATTCGGAAAACCGTCGGGACACACATCTCGAGTCAACCTTGCAATCGAACTTGCACGTGCACGGTTATCCAACGTGCGTCCTTCTAGTCATGCATGATGAAGTTGCGAATTGTGCAACAAACACGGACTACATTCTACCGTGTTACTGAATTCGGATTCGGTCACGAACTACATTCTACTAGCCGGGTAACCTACGAAATTAGGGCGCAACTCGCATGAGTGCTGCACAAGGCCTGTGCTATGATTTATGGCATCCTGAGCTCTTAGGGCAACGCTTGAAAGTGTTAAAGAAAGCTCTAAATTTTAGCGCAAAACTATATGGCCATCCTGAAGTTTAAGGATATTCGTAGGCCTTATTATGACATCTCTGTTAATGGGGTTGGAGTGTTCGCCCGCCGACGACTTGGTCGGATGTATGGGAGAAGCAGCCGACCGTTCGCAGTGAAGGTGCTACTCGATAGGCTTCGTCGAGCTGCAGGGGATCATTGTGGTGATGCCCTCAACCAGGAGTGCTCGACCGCCTTCTTCTGCGTGGCTGGTCGACGAGGTGACTGTCGACCTGCACAGGGCTGTCACGGGGCTTGAGCCGTCGACCAGGGAGCTTGACAGTTGCAGTTGACTCGGCTGGACGACGGTTGGGCTGTCGACCACGAGGAGCGGTTCGACCGGGAGGTCGACAGAGCAGTCCGTCGACCTGACAAGTGAGCAGCGGTCGACGAGGGGAGCTCGGCGACAACAGCTGACAACGCTGGTCGACGGAGGGGCCCGTCGACCAGAGGGTAGCTTGACGGGAGCTGTGGTCGACTAGAGGAACCTGGTGGTCGACCAGGTCGACCGGGTAACCTTCTCGGCGAGTTCTGCGGGGGCACGCGAACGTCGTCGAGGTCGCCGTGACGAAGGCGACTTCGGGCTGGTATCCCGAAGTCGATGTGGCTCGTCACGCGCAGACAACAGCCGACGGATGCACAACGAAGCAAGTCGGGCCAATCGTCTGCGCGCACCTGCGAGCGTACTGTCGAAGTGAAAAGCCCCGCCCTCGCTTGGGCGCAGGCATTCTCTGCGACGACGCGGTGAATTCGTCAAAGTGATAGTCGCATTGGATCAGCCCGTCCTCTGAAACCGCGATGGGTTTTTGAGGAGGTGGTCATCTTACTCACAAGCCCATCGGCGAGCTCTGGTCGACGGGTTGCTGTTCGACAAGCTTGTCCTCTAATCTGCTAGTGAGTCGCGCGATCTCTGACGGACGGGGTGCAGTCCGAAGAGCCTCGTTCTCTGATCGAAGGGCACCGTTAAGCGAGCCTCGTCTCGGCGAACTGGTCGGCCAAATTCGCGCGACTGCGGAACTTTGTTAAGGCATGGGAAATTCGCTCAGGTGGCTCTTAGCGAAATTTCACCTGCTTAATGGCATTACGTGTTCGACAGTGGACACCTGACGAAACCGTCAGATCGTTTTTTACCTAGCACCTGCGTAATGTCTCTGACGGTGCAACCGTCTACCTGCACCTACTCGGCAGGTGCACACCTGCGCAGATATTCACCTGCGAATGCAGCGCTGGCAGGCCGTCCTGCTGCAGCGTTGGCGAATCTATCTGATGTAGTGCTGGCAATTCGCCTTGCAGAATTCTTGCTCGGGGTTCCAATGCCATTCTAGTCAAATCACTTGCATGCCTCTTTTTTGTTCTCTAATTCTCAATTTTCAATGTTCTTTCAATTTCCTTAGTGGAAACTCTTGCCAAATTTCTCAGTGAACACAACAAGTAGTAAGAACTCTGATAGAATGCTATTAGAGCGCTACGATCACCCGCACAACTTCGTGCCCTCCTTTGTACTCCACTCCCGTTGTAGGGTGACTCTCCGCATAGTGCGGTGAGCGTGGACCGGCCCCGGGTAAGAACCTTCAGATAAGACAACATTTCGCTCTATACCTAAGTCGTTGTAGGCTGGCAACCATCTTGAGAAGAAACGAGAATGAATGAACTATGAAAGGAGTGAGTACAAGTACTAACCCTAATTGGGTTGTACTCCGTATGGGATACCCCACTACAGCCTACACAAAATGTATAAGCTACAATGTTCTGACACACCCCCATAGGCAAAGTGGGGGAGAACAAGGGGTCACAAGACCAGTCAAGCAAAGCAAGCTCAGGGTGGATCACAACGTCACCACACAGTCCGAGCACAAGTTCAGGGCCACAGGGCCAGTTCACATGCAGGAGTATAGATATATAAAAGCTAGACAAGCAAGAGCAGGTATAGATATAGGCAACAGTACAAGCAAGGTCAAGAGGTGAGCAAGTGAGTGCAGAAGCGCTGATGATCACAAGGCGGAAGTGCCTTGGTGAAAACATCAGCAGTGTTGGCCTCAGAGGCCACGTACACAAGCCGCAACTGACCACGCTGCTGTAGCTCACGAGCAAGGAAGTAGCGGAGAGCAATGTGCTTTGTTCTGTGCTCCAGTCTCTGCTCTCGACACAAGGCCAGCATGGCCTTCTTGTCTACGTACAGGACTGGAGGAGAACGAGGCGGCTCTCCAAGGTCGGTCAGCAGGTAGGTGAGCCAGCAAAGCTCCTGTGCAGCCATGGCCCCGGCGTAGATCTCAGCCTCACAATTGGAGCCGAGAACAGAAGACAAGCGAGTAGCCCGCCACGAAACAGAGCCAGAACCAAGGCTGAAGGTGTAACCCTGTGACGACCGCTGAGTAGCCTGGTCGTCAGCCCAAGAAGCGTCCGCGTGCCTAGTGAGGACCACTGGACTCCGCCCTCCAAGCACTAGCCCCATGCCCGACGTACTGCACAAGTAGCGCAACACCCTCTTCGCTGCAGCCATGTGCTCTGGTCGGTGTATCTTAGGAGCAACATAGCGTGCGAGAATGCTAAGAGGGTATGCAAGGTCAGGTCGTGTGCAGGTCATCAGGTACATGAGGCAGCCAACAAGCTCTGGGTACGGGCCGCTCAAATCTACGGACTCATCCGAAGGCAGAGCTGAGAGCGAGTGGCGAGTAGACAGAGGAGTGGCCTGAGGCGAGGAGTACGTGAAGCCGAAGCGCTGAAGGACCTGCTGCACCATGTGTGACTGAGTCAGGGTAATGGTGCGCTCTGCTCTGTCCCGGGTGATCTGCAAGCCAAGGTAGCTTCGCATTCTCCCAGGTCTGTGAACGTGTGTCTCTTCTGCAGCTCGGACTTCACGTAGGCGAGTCCAGCAGTGTCAGCTGTGGCAAAGACCAAGTCGTCGACGTACACGAGGATGTAGAACGGCGGCAAAGAGGTGTCGGTGCGCAGAAACAGCGACGGGTCGGCAGTAGAAGGAGCAAACCCAAGAGCCGCAAGCGTAGTCCTCAGTGTGTCGTGCCACTCACGCGGTGCCTGGCGGAGACAGTAGACTGGCCGCCGGAGTCTCCACTGGGTGCTAGGAGGAAAAGACCCAGTGAAGCCAGGTGGGCGGCGCAACCAGATCTCTTCGTGCAGGCTGCCCTGCAAGAAAGCAGTGCTGAAGTCAAGAGAGTGCAGCTCGTAGTCACGGTGAGCAGCTACGTGCAGCAGTACCCGAAGAGTGGTCATCTTCGGGGTGGGAGAGAAGTTCTGAAAGTAGTCAACTCCCTGCCGCTGACTGAAGCCACGAGCCACGTAACGCGCCTTGAAGACAGGCGGAGAACCCGGCGGCCGCTTCACCCTGAAAATCCACATGTCATCGACGATGTTCGCCCCAGGAGGGGGGACAGCGTCAACGTAGGTGCCTGTGGACTTCCAGGAAGCCATCTCTGCATCCATAGCTGCCTGCCACTGAGACGAGTAGGGACCCTCTATCGCCTCCGCGTAAGAGCGTGGAGTCGGGATGTCAAGTGCATCCGGGTCTCCCTCAGGGGTAAGCAGTACGGACACGAGATGAGGTGAAGCAGCGGCCAAGCACTGGAACTCCTCCTGCCTGTCCTCAAGGACGTCCATACCAAGGGCACACTCACCCCCGACGGACGGAGGACAGACAGACTCAGACTCTGCAACAAGACTGGCGGCGTAGTCTAGGCGACAGCGAGCAGCAAAGTCGACGAGCTCAGCAACTAAGGCAGACGCAGCAGTGGACTCAAAGGAAGGGTCAGTGACAACAGTAGCAAGGAGACGTGTGACAGTAGGACTGGCAGCACGAAGAGAGTCCGACTCCGGGTTGGAAAGCGCAGGAAGAGAAGACTCAAGAGGAGAAGGCAAAGGGGCACGCAGAGGAGCAGTGGACGGACGCAGAGACATCCGGTGCGTGCCAGGGATAGGAGGAGGACGCTGACGCGAACCGCGACCACTAGTGCGAGCAGCACGGACAAGCGACGCAGGGCGAGACGCAGGCTCACGACGCTCAGCAAGACCTCCAGTAGGACCAGTGTAGGGAGAAGGAGCAGGCAGTGGGGATGCCGGCTGTAACTGTAACTGTGACGGGACAGGCTGTGGACACTCTAAGGGAGGAGGAGGAGGACTAGTAGAAGGCGGGAGACCAAGAACCTGCGGAAGGAGCGGAACGAAGTACGGCGGAGGCCGCGCGGCGACTCCAGAAACAGCAGGGTCAGCACCAGTACCACCAGTGGCAGCACCAGCACCAGCAGCACCTCCAGCTCCAGTACCTCCAGCAGCACCAGTAGCACCCCCAGCAGGGCCACCTCCAGGACCGACAGCAGAGGCCTCCGCGCCAACACCCGCAGCAGCTCCAGCTCCAGAAGTACCCGCAGGCCCAGCAGCTCCAGTACTCCCAGTACGAGCACCTCCGGGACCCGCGGCACCAGCACCCTCGGCAGCAGTAGAGACTCCAGCACCAGCAGCACCTCCAGCTCCAGCAGCTCGCCTCCAGCGCCGAGCAAACCACTCACGTAGCTCCTGGGGAGGGAGTGGCTCCCGGCGAGACGAAGCACCCGGTGAACCGCCAGACACAGCACCAGTAGGCTCAGCTCCCTCAGGCTCCGCACCCCCAGGCTCAGCACCTCCACGCGTAGCACCCTCAAGCTCTGCACCCCCAGGCTCAGTACCTCCAGACCTAGCACCCCCAGGCTCAGCACCCCCAGGCTCAGCACCCCCAAACTCAGTACCCCCAGGCTCATCACCCCCAGACTCAGCACCCCCAGACTCAGTACCCCCAGGCCCAGCACCCCCAGGCTAAGCACCCCCAGGCTCAGCACCCACGGCAGCACCCTCAGCAGCACCAGAGTCACCAGTGACCTCGACGGGCTCGAATGCATCTACCTGGGACACACCTGAAGGGGACGGACCCTGAGGGGGGAGGGGGTCTACCGGGGGGGGGACCTGGTACAAGGAAGAGCTGCGGTGGGGGGGGGGACGGAGTGCGGTAGGGGAAGAGGCGGTAGTAGGGCACCGACTCGTCAAACGTGACGTCATGGGAGGACAGAACACGGCGAGAGGTGGGGTGGTAGAACTGCCACCCTGGCGCGTCAGGGGGGGAACCCAGGAAGACGCAAGGAGCAGCACGAGGGGACAGCTTGTCCGCAGACAAGTCGCGGACAAACGCCCGAGATCCCCAGACACAGAACGCAGACGCATCGCCAACCTTCCCCATCCACAGCAAGGCTGGGGAGGTCTCCGGTCGGGAGACCCTGGGGTGGAGGTTGATCTGATGCGCCGCGTACCATACCGCAAAAGGCCACAGAAAATGGGGGGCAGCCGCATGCATCATGGACGTACGAGCGACGTCCATGACCATGCCGATGCGGCGCTCAGCAATTCCATTTTGCTGTGGAGAGTCCGGAAGCGTGAAGGTCTGGCGGATGCCTCGTGCACGACAGTAGGCTCGCAGAAGGCCAGAGGAGAACACTCCGCCTCTGTCAGAGTGCAGACGCAAAACAGGAAAGTCCGAGCCGAAGCTCTGCCTGAGCTGGAGACGCGCCGCGCGGATCCAGTCGATTCGCACCTCAGTGACCTCACCCTTGCTGTGCAAGGGGAAGACTTTGGTGTAGCGCGAGAAGTCGTCAACCACCAGCAGGAAGTAGCGCTCGTGACCCTGTCCACGGACGCGGGCGGGGCCCCACACGTCCAGGTGAAGCGTCTGCAGTGGGGCCTCTGTCGGAGGAAACTGGGAGGAGTGAGGGGCAGCGCGCTGCCGCCCCTCGACACAGGGGACGCAGGCAGGGCCAGGCCCCTGAGGGAGAGGAGGGAGGGACCGGGGAAGACCTGAGACAAGGAGACGAGTGGCCATGCCTCGGAGATGAAGTAGGGAGGGGTGACCAAGGCGGTGGTGCCAGAGAAGAGTCTCGTGAGACAGGCGGCGACACGAGCAGGGGGCAGACTCAGGACCAGACCTAGACGCTGCAGCAAACACCTGACCCGACGCAGCTACCTGACCAGACGCAGGGACAGGAGGAGACGTAGTGGTCAGTGTGTACAGGCTCGACCCTGGCCGAGCGTCGGCCCGTCCGAGCGTCCGTGCAGTGGGTCACCCGCTGGCTCGCAGGAGTGAACTGGTGAACCCCCGCATCCTGTAGGTCAGCACCACTCACCAAGTTCGTAGAGAACGAGGGGAGGTAAAGACCAGACAGGGTGCCAGAGGGAGCCGCCGTAGTAAGAACTCTGATAGAACGCTATTAGAGCGCTACGATCACCCGCACAACTCCGTGCCCTCCTTCGTACTCCACTCCCGTTGTAGGGTGACTCTCCGCATAGTGCGGTGAGCGTGGACCGACCCCGGGTAAGAACCTTCAGATTAGACAACATTTTGCTCTATACCTAAGTCGTTGTAGGCTGGCAACCAACTAGACCGCCATGGACGACCAAGAAATCGATGCAGGAGTAGAGGATATTCTGCAAGCGCGGTTGGATGCTGTTCGGGCACGCCACGAGGCAGGCGGGTACGGCGAGGCGGACTTGGAGATTTTGCTCCTCGGAACTCGTGCGTAGTGGGCGTGTGAGCATCCCACTCCCCGTGCTGAAGCGGACGGCGCGTCCGCCTCTCCCCGACCCATGCACAACGAAGGTGACGGCGGCAATGTTGTCGGCGGTGGAAGCACGAGGGTTCGCGGAGTGATTCGGGCCGCCGACGTTGGCGTTGGCGGAATGCAGGCGCAACTGCTGCGGTCGATGGCGGCTGCAAGCAACTCGAGCGGCAACACCAATGGTCGGCGTCATTCTCCTCAGCGGAGTAGAGTCAGGATGATTTCGGCAAGTCATGCGTCGGCTGGTCGTGACGGAGGCATCGCGCCGGCGTACGGCTACTTCAAATTTTCGCCGGACAAGATCAATGTGCTGAAGCTGCTCGAAGGACGCCACATGGATCGAATCCATAGAGCCGCTGCTACAAAGAAATGAATGAGAATGATTAGAATGAGAACCGTATAGGGTTTGTATAGCAAAACCTAACAAGACTGTACCCCATAAGGAGTGCCCAACTATAGCCTAGAGTATAGTTCTGACACACCCCCATAGGCAAAGTGGGGGACAAGCAAGAGAACCAATCAAGGTCAAGCTCAGGGTGGATCACAACGTCACCACGCATTCTGAGCATAAGCAAATGGCCACAAGGCCAGTTCACATGCAGAGTTATATAAAGGCCAAAAACAATACAGTGATCACGACCTAGCATGTGTAAGCATGCAGGTATATGTACAAAGATCACAGTACAAGCAAAGTCAAGGCGTAAGCAAGTGAGGCCCAATGGGCACAAGGCCTAGAACAGTACAGAATCGCTGATGATCACAAGGCTAAAGTGCCTCGGTGAAGATATCAGCAGTGTTGGCCCGAGTGGCCACGTAAGCAAGACTAAGCTAACCACGCTGCTGCAACTCTCGAGCAAGGAAGTAACGTAGAGCGATGTGCTTCATTCTGTGCTCCAGTCTGTGCTCCTGATACAAGGCAATGGCGGCCTTGTTGTCTACGTACAGAACTGGAGGAGAACGAGGCCGCTCTCCCAAGTCGATCAGCAGGTAGGTGAGCCAGCGTAACTCCTGTGCAGCCATGGCCCCTGCGTAGATCTTAGCCTCAGAGCTGGAGCTGAGAAGAGAAGACGAGCGGGTATAACGCCACAAAATAGAGCAAGAGCCAAGGCTGAAAGTGTAACACTGTGACGACCGCTGCGTAGCCAAGTCGTCAGCCCAGGAAGCGTCTGCGTGACAAGTGAGGACAACTCGAGCCCGCCCTCCAAGCACAATCCCCATGCCCGACATACTGCACAAGTAGCGCAACACCCTCTTAGCGGCATCCATGTGCTATGGTCGGAGTCTCCCAGGAGCAACATAGCGTGCCAGGATGCTAAGAGGGTATGCCAGGTCAGGTCGAGTGCAGGTCATCAGGTACATGAGGCAACCCACAAGCTCTGAATACGGGCCACTCGGCTCTACGGACTCATCCGAAGGCAGAGCTGAGAGCGAGTGGCGAGTAGGCAGAGGAGTGGGCTGTGGCGAGGAGTACGTGAAGCCGAAGGGCTGAAGGACCTGCTGCACCATGTGTGACTTAGTCAAAGTAATGGTGCGCTATGCTCAGTCCCGGGTAATCTGCAAGCCAATATAGATGCGCAGCTCACCCAGGTCTGTGCACGTTTGTCTCTTCTACAGCTCCGATTTCACGTGGGCGAGTCCCTCAGTGTCAGAAGTAGCAAAGATCAAATCGTTGATGTATACGAGGACGTAGAATGGCGGCAGAGAGGTGTCGGTGCGTAGAAACAGCGACGGGTCAGCAGTATAAGGAGCATAGCCAAGAATCGCATGGGTCATCCTCAGTGTGTCGTGCCACTCACAAGGCGCTTGGCGGAGATTGTAGACTGGCCGCCGGAGGCTCCACTGGGTACCAGGAGGAAACGACCCAGTGAAGCCAGGTGGGCGGCGAAGCCTGATCTCCTCGTGCAGGCTGCCCTGCAGGAAAGCAGTGCTGAAGTCAAGAGAGTGAAGCTCGTAGTCACGCTGAGCAGCGACGTGCAACATAACCTGAAGAGTGGTCATGTTCGGGGTAGGGGAGAAGGTCTGGAAGAAGTCAACTCCCTCTCGCTGACTGAAGCCTCGTGCGACGTAATGCGCCTTGAAGACAGGCGGAGATCCCGGCGGCCGCTTCAACCCTGAAAATCCACATGCCACTGACGATGTTCTCCCCAGGCGGGGGAACCTCGTCGACGTAAGTGCCTGTGGACTTCCAGGAAGCCATCTCTGCGTCTATGGCTGTCTGCCACAGAGAGGAGTAGGGACCCTCTATCGCCTCTGCGTAAGAGCGCGGGGTCGGGATGTCTGGGGCATCCAGGTCTCCCTCAGGGGCAATCAGCATGGACACGAGATGAGGTAAAGCAGCGGAAAAGCACTCAAACTCCTCCTGACTGTCCTCAAGGACGTCCGTGCCAAGAGCACACTCACCCCCGACGGACAGAGGACAGACAGACTCAGACTCAGACTCAGCAACAAGCCTAGCGGCGTAGTCTAGACGACAGGCGGCAGCAAAGTCAACAATCTCAGCAACTAGAGCAGACACAGCAGTGGACTTAAAGGAAGGGTCAGTGACAACAGTGGCCAGGTGACGCGTGACAGCAGGACTAGCAGCACGAAGGGAGTCAGACCCCAGGTCAGTAAGGTCAGGAAGAGAGGACGCAGGAGGAGACGGCAGAGGGACACGCTGCGGAGAAGTGGACGGACGAAGTGCCATCTGGTGCGTGCCCGGGACAGGAGGAGGACGCGGGCGCGGAACACGACGACCAGTGCGAGCAGTTCGAATAGGCGACGCAAGACGAGACTCAGGTGACGCAGGACGAGACTCAGGTGACGCATGACGAGACTCTGGCTCACGACGCTCCGTAAGACCTCTAGTCGGCCTAGTGTAAGGGGAGTGACCAGGTAGTGGAGAGGTTGGCTGTAGCTGTGACTGGGAGTGGGCAAGCTGTGGGCGCACTAAGGGAAGAGTGGGACCAGTAGAAGGTGGAAGGCCAAGAACCTACTGAAGAAGTGGAACGAAGTACGGCCGCTGCCACACAGCACCTCTAGAACCGGCAAAGACAGCACCAGCACCCCCAGCTCCAGGGTCCCCAGCTCCAGCTCCCGCAGCACCACCAGCTCCAGCACCTCCAGCAGCTCCAGCTCCAGTGGCACCTCCAGCAGTAACAACACTAGTGCCTCCAGCTCCAACTACGGTAGCACCACTAGCCCCAGCAGCTCCTGTACCTCCAGTACGAGCACCTCCGAGACCAGCAGCTCCAGCACCTCCAGCAGTACCAGCACTAGCAGTACCTCCAGCAGCTCCAGCTACGGCAGCACCTCCAGCTCCAGCAGCTCCAGCTCCTCCAGCAGCTCCTACACCAGTAGTACCGCCAGCAGGACCTCCAGCAGCTCCAGCTCCAGCAGTAGCACCTCGTTGGAGTCTCCAGCGGCGAGCAAACCACTCTCGCAGCTGCGGTGGAGAGAGAGTCTCCCGCCGAGACGAGGCACCAGCAGGAACTCCAGTAGACTCAGCACCCCCAGTCTCAGCAACCGCAGGCTCAGCACCCTCAGGCTCAGCTCCCCCAGGCTCCGCACCCTCACACTCAGCACTCCCAGGCTCCACACCCTCAGACTCAGCAACCCCAGGCTCAGTACCCCCAGACTCCACACGCTCAGGCTCAGCACCCCCAGGCCCCACACGCTCAGGCTCAGCAGCCCCAGGCTCCGCACGCTCAGGCTCAGCACCCCTAGACCCGGCACCCGCATGCTCAGCACCCCTAGCAGTACCAGAGTCAACAGCTACATCGACAGGCTCGACTGCGTCTACCTGAGACACACCTGAGGGGGCAGAACCCTGAGGGGGAAGGGGGTCTATTGGAGGAGGACCTGGTGCTAGGAAGAGTGGCGGGTGGGGAAGAGGGGGGCGGTGCAGTAGGGGAAGAGACGGTAGTAAGGAACCGACTCGTCAAACGTGACGTCATAAGAGGACAGAACACGGCGCTAGGTGGGGTGGTAAAACCACCAACCAGGCGCGTCAGGGGGGAAGCCAAGGAAGACGCAGGGAACAGCACGGGAGGACAGCTTATCCCCAAACCAATCACGGACAAAAGCCAGAGATCCCAAGACACGGAACGCAGACTCATTGCCAACCTTCCCCGCCCACCGCAGAGCAGGTGTGGTCTCCGGCATGGAGACCCGGGGCTGGAGATTGAGCTGATGCGCAGCGTACTGAACCGCGAACGGCCACAGAATATGGGGAGCAGCCGCATGGATCATGGACGTACGAGCGACGTCCATGACCATGCCAATGCGGCGCTCAACAATCCCATTTTGCTGTGGAGAGGCCGGAAGCGTGAACGTCTGGCGGATGCCCTCCGCACGACAGAAGGCTCGCAAAAGGTCGGAGGAAAACTCTCCACCTCTGTCGGAGTGCAGACGCAGAACAGGAAGGTCCGAGCCGAAACTCTCACTGAGCTGATGACGAGCAGCGCGGATCCAGTCGATCAGCACCTCAGTGACCTCACCCTTGTGGCGCAAGGGGAAGACTGTGGTGTATCGCGAGTAGTCGTCAACGACCAGCAGAATGTAACGCTCGTGACCCTGTCCCCGGACGCGGGCTGGGCCCCACACGTCCATGTGAAGAGTCTGCAGGGGAGCCTCTGTCGGAGGGAACTCAGAGGAGTGAGGAGCGGTGCGCTGCCACCCTTCGACGCAGGGAACGCAGGTAGGGGCCGGCCCCGAGGGAAGGGGAGGGAGAGACCGGGGAAGACCAGAGACAAGGACACGAGAGGCCATGCCTCGGAGACGAGGCAGGGAGGGGTGACCAAGGCGGTGTTGCCAGAGGAGAGTCTGGTAAGACAGGAGGCGACACGAGCAAGGGGCAGAGTTAGGACCAGACCTGGACGCTGCAGCAAACACCTGACCAGACGCGGCTACCTGACCAGACTCAACAACTGGAGGAGAGACAATAGTCAGTCTGTACAGGCTCGACCTAGGCTGCCGGTTGAATGTGGCCAGGTGCCGGCCCGTCCGTGTGCACATACAGTGGGTCACCCGCTGACCTCCAGGAGTGAACTGGTCGACCCACACGTCCTGAAGGTCAGCTCCACTCACCAAGTTCATAGAGAACGAGGCGAGGTGGAGACCCGACAGTGAGCCAGACGGGACTGCCTGACACGGCAGAACCGTAGAGGAGTGCGCAAGGACTGGACCCCCAGAGGGGTCAGCCAGGGAGACCGCAACTGGCCGACTGCGGCGTGAGGGTGGTGCAGTCATGAAAGAAGGAACGGGAAGCACCTGAGTCAAGGGTGAAAGTGTGCAAGACCTCAGCTGACGCGGTACCTGAGAGAGTAGACTCACCAGCACCTGGAGCAGCAGACTCACTGGCACCTGGAGCAGCAGACTCACTAGAACCTAGAGCAGCAGCCTCAATGCCCTGGTCGGGCGGCCCACACGGGTAACAGTCACCCTCAGCACTAATAGTCATAGCATACATAGCAGCAAGGATAGCATCGTAATCAAGATCAAAGATAGCAATCCCCGACCTAAGCAGATCACCCCAGCGAGGGAGCTCAGTGGCGTCAGGAAACTGTGCATGCGAGGCGTCAGTCAGATGGCCATAATAGCGCTGCGTCGGATGCGGCAGCCCTCACGTCTCCCCACGGCGGTCACCAGTGCGGAGAACGTAAGCGCTGGGACCAGCACCGCCAGACCTCCCACGCCCAGCGTACCACTCACGAAGCTGCTGGGGCGACGGGGCCTCACGGGAACGCGACTGCTGCTGTGCCGCCAAAGCCCCTACGTTGTGCTGCTCCACACCGGCCAGCACCTCCGCCTCCGCCACCTTCACTACCGCCACCACCGCCGCCTCCACCTCCACCGTCGCCACCGCCCCTTCTCCCACCACCGCCTCCACCTCCACCCCCACCCCCGCCGCCGCTTCCACCGCCACCACCACCGCTTCCTCCGTCTCCTCCACCACCCTTGCCCCCCTTGCCCGTGCCGTTGTGGCGCCTCCCACTAGGAGCAGACGCAGCCCCGACCTCCTCGGTGCCAACGAGGTCGACAGCTGCAGCAGAAGCAACAGAGGGCAAAAGGGGGACGGGGGAATACCCCTCAAAGAAAGGGCCACGCGGGTCGCCACGAGAGGCTCCTACAGCAACTATGCTCTTCTCAGCTGCAAGGAGGCGCTCCTCGAGCAGATCAACGGTGAGCTCGGTGGGGCAAAGCGTTGTGTGATGCAATCATATGCATTCACGTCTGTCTGCCTCCCATCATATGTTCGTGCGTTGCATGCGTTGTGTGAGCATGTACAAGAATTTGTGTTTGATGTGGTTTGATTTTTCTGAGTGTGTGTGATTATTATTTGGCTTGAGCAGATATTTGAAGTGACTCCTCTGCTCAAGTGCTGGAGGAGAGACGGTAGTCAGTCTGTACAGGCTCGACCTAGGCTGCCGGGTGAATGTGGCCAGGTGCCGGCCCGTCCGTGTGCACATAGACCCACCATGGCCTGTGGGCGTGCCTAAGTGGAGTTCTAGAGGTTGCATGTGACTTCCACTAAGGGGAAACTCTTGCCGAAATTTCGTTGGCGCCGACACTTGTGAAAATATTGTGGGACTTTGGTGTGGACAGCAAAAGGGGGAGCTGAAACCTGTGATAGGGAGCAGAGGAGATGAGTCAAGGGAGTGGAGAAGCAGCTGAGAAGAGGAGTGAGCCGCCACCATCCAAGATTGAGGCGTTGGATGGCTCCAACTACGACGAATGGAGCGGGCGGATGAGGAGCGTCTTTAAGCGATACAAGCTGCTGAAACTTGCGATGGGAGAAGAGAAGATGCCCGAGGAAGGAGATGCTCGAGATCGGTGGATTGAGCGGAGCGCGGTGTTGTTCGACCTCATCTTTCAATTGGTCAACAGCGACATGTTCCAGCACATCAAGGACTTGGTTGAGTTGGACGACTCTGGTCCAAAGGCGTGGAAGCTATTGTAGGACGTGAGTCAGCCCAACACGCTGCCCATGGTGATCGTGCTCGAGAAGGAGCTGGCGGCCATCTCCATGTGATCGGGAGATGATGTGAAGCCAGTCATTGACAAGATCAAGGACACATATGCGAAGATGGCAGCGGCGGGCAGCGAGGTGTCGCAGATGCAGCAATGCACCAAGATCATCTTGATGCTCGACAACTCGTGGGACAACCTCATCCCCACCCTCAACGTTCAGCAGGACCAGTGGACACCTGAGTGGCTATGGCAGCGGATCCTGCAGGAGGAATTCCGCAGGCGCCACACGGGAGGTGGTGTTGCCAACAAAAATGCTGAGGGGCATGGAGCTGCAGGAGGCAGCAGAGGAAGAGGGGGTGGGAGAGGCCGAGGCCGTGGGAGAGGCTTTGGCAGAGGGAGAGGCCGAGGTGACTACAATGAGGGGCATGGGAGCTCTGGTGGCAGGGGGAGCACCCGAATGGAGGATGCGTGCTGGTACTGCAAGAAGGCTGGACACCCATGGTTCAAGTGTTTCAGCCGGCCTGAGGGATGGGCGCCCCCCGGCATGAAGCCGCCAAGTGGTGAACGTGCATGAGGTGGTGTTGTGCAAGGTTCAGGTGCACAAGGTGATGGTGCACAAGGTAAAGCTGACCCTGGGATGTTCCTCATGGTTGAGGATGTGCAAGGGAATGTGGATGATGTGGGTTCAGTTGGGAAGGTTGTGATGCACCCCCTCACTCACTGGGTGATCGATTCAGGTTGCATTAGTTACATGACACCGAGGGCAGATTTGCATGATAAGGTAAAGCCCCTTAGGAAGATCAAGTTTGTGGCTGCCGCTTCAGGTGCTTTGCTCCCTTTGATTGGTGTTGGGAATGCCAAGGTAATGGGAGCCAATGGGGGCCTTGTGGGGCTGGGGAATGTGCTGTTGGTTGAAAGGTTTGTCCGCTAACCTTCTTTTGTGCGCCGATTGTAGAAAAGCAAGGCTAAGGTTACATTCAGCCCAACGAGCTGCGGTGTGAAGCTTGAGAAGTTGCTGCTCAGGGATTTGGAGGAGAAGAGCACTTGCATCAAAGACCTTGTCAGAGGTCCACTGGTGATCCCCAACTGATCTTAGGGAAGGGTTACAGGCTCGTTGTCCTGGGGGGTTATGGGCGCACTGACCCGCTACTTAACAAGCCGTTTTATCCCAATGGTCTAGTGGTTAGGATTCTGACATGGTATTAGAGCGAAGGTCTCGGGTTCGAATCCCAGTGTGTGCACTTCGGGCATCCCAGTGCGGGGGGGTGTCAGAGGTTCACTGGTGATCCCCGATTGATCCTATGGAAGGGTTACAGGCTCGTTGTCACGGGGGGTTATGGGCGCACTGACCCGCTACTTAACAAGCCCTTTTATCCCAATGGTCTAGTGGTTGGGATTCTGACAGACCTATGGCAGCTGCCCATCATTCCTTGGGATAGGAAACCTCCAGCAACAGCAACGGCTAAAGCAACTGCGGGAGGAGAGGAGACTTCACCAACTGATGGGGCCCTGGATGCAGTCAAGAAGGTGCAGCAGCCACAGCAGCCACATGGTGAGGTGCTTGCTGGTTTGGATGGGATAGCTGCGTGGGCAAAGGCTTTATCTGGGAGTGGTGAGGCCGATTGGGAGACGTGGCACGAGAGGCTATGTCACGTGAACTTTCCTATGCTGCAGAAGTTGGTGATAGATGGGAGCTTGAAGGGGGTTGGTGGTGAAGGGGCAGCGAAGGAGATTGGGAGCTTCCCTACATGCCTTGAGACCAAGTTCACAAAGTTTCCCTTCAGCAGCAGCACAGGACCAGCCAAGGCACCACTCGCACTTGTGCACATGGATGTGGTGGGCCCTACAAGGGCCCTTTCTCTCTCGGGGAGCCGCTACTTCTTGACGATTGTGGACGACCACACGCGTGCGGTGTGGGTCTACCCTCTGAAGTCTAAGTGGGAGGTGGCAGCGGCTGTTCTTAAGGAGTGGATGCCGAGAGCTCAAAAGGAGAGCGGACACAAGGTGAAGGTGATCTGCACTGACAACGGCGGAGAATTCATTGGCGCTGATTTTGAGGTGGTGCTGAAGAAGAAGGGGATCCAGCATCAGCTCACAGGGCCCTACAACCCTTAGCAGAACAGCGTGGCTGAGCGGTTCAACCGGACCCTGCAGGAAGGTGCTCGCACTGTCCTTGGGCGTGCAGGGCTGCCGGATACGTTTTGGGTGACTGCACTGCGGCAGGTCGCCCTTGTGAAGAACAGGGTGCTGGCAACTGTGGGGGACAAGCAGTGGGTCCCCTATACCAAGTGGTATGGGAGTGCACCAGCAGTGAACATGCTGAGAGCCTACGGGAGCATGGTGGTGTTTCATGTGCCGAAAGAGAAGAGGGGAAAACTGGAGGCTTTTGGGAGATGGGGTGTGCACTTGGGGCTTGCTAAGGATCACAAGGCTGGTTGATATGGGACTTGACCAGCCAGCAGCTGACTGTGTCGAGGGATGTGAAGTTCCTCGAGTCCTTATACTACAAGGAGTGGAAGCAGCAGCAGCAGAAGCTTCCTACTACACCGCTGATCATTGAAGCCGATGAGGTGCAGCGGCCTTCGAAGCAAGTGCAGGTCATTGTCTCAGAGGATGAGATCTCAGGGGTGACTGAGGATGGGGGAGAACCTGAGGTGGAGGAGTAGCAGCAGCTGCAATAGCGGCAGCAGCCGCAGCAGCAGCAGCCGCAGCAGCAGCAGCAAGGTGCTCCACAAGGTGCCGCACGTCCGGCTGAGCATCTTAGGAGAGATGTGCGCCCTCCTAACCGGTTGACCTATCCGAGCTTTAGCAAGCCAAAGGTGGTACGGGCTGGGAGTGTGGCTGAGCAGTGTCAACGGGAGTTGGGTATTGGCCCCGTCCTCGCTTGGGCGGAGCCGACTTCGTGGTCGGGTGTGAGGGGAGCAGCCGACCTTCAGCAGTGGGTGAGCTGGTCGATGAAGAGGTCGACCTGCACGGGGGACCACTGCACGGGCGCCGACTTCAGGGTGGCGCCGCCTTCAGGGAGGTCGACTTGGGAGTCGACCTCCGGAGGACGTCAACTTGGCGTAGCCGACTTCGGCGGTCGGCTAACGGACGGCAGGTCGACCTGTTAGTGGTCGACTGGACCTGGTGGTCGACGAAGGAGGGGCCGACGTCGACCTTGGCGCAGGACGCCGAGCAGTCGGGCGTCGAGTAGCGGGGCGTCAACTTCGTGACGCTAGCTTTGGGTGGCCGACGTGGGTGGTCGGCCGACGACTGTGCTGGTCGACGAGGAGCAGGTCGACCAGGAGTACTGGTCGACATGGAGCTGGTCGACCAGAGGGGACGTCGACCTGGAGGAGGTCGGTCGACTTGGGAGGTCGACGGGCACGAACGGGAGCTGCTGGTCGACGTGGTTGCCTGGTCGACCAGGTTACCTGGGTGACGAAGTGCTGCGGAGGAGTGCGACGGTCGCCCAGGCGAAGTTGGCGAGCCCGACCTCGGTGGTGGTATCCCGAGGTCGTCGTGGCAGATCAGAGGCAGTCGTCAGCTCGAGGTTGACGTGGTGTGTGCGCTGTGCAGGTGACGAGACTCTACACGCCAATCATCTGCGCGCAACTGCGAAGCAGGGTGCACTGCTGTCCTGCGTGAGCAACGCTGTCACGCCGTCAACCTGCGACGTTGGCACGCCATCGACCTTGCCTTGCTGGAGCGCGGTCGACCAAGTCGTGCTGGAACGCGGTCGACCAAGTTGCGCTGTGTCAAACATTATATATATATGTTGTAGTTGTTTAGGCTACAGTGGGTTAGCCTATAGGGGGTACACAATTCTAGGGTTTCCTACTTGTACTCATTTCACTGCTAGTTCATTCATTCTTGTTCAACATGGTATAGAGCAGGTCCTTCCTAGGACCGTTTCTTCTAAGGGCCCACCACTACCTACCTGCCTATCTGCCTACCTACCCTAGGGCGCCTCGGCGTTCACGCCTCTAGAGGCCCTGTCGGCCCCGCGCTTTTGCACCTAGAGGCCCCGAATCGGCCCCGCGCCTAACCCTAGAGGCCCGCGCCGGCCCCGCGCTCTTTCCTTCTAGGCCCGCGTCGGCCCCGCGCTTACCCCTAGAGGCCCGCGTCGGCCCCGCGCCTACCCTAGAGGCCCGCGTCGGCCCCGCGCCTACCCTAGAGGCCCGCGTCGGCCCCGAGCCTACCCCTAGAGGCCCGCGACGGCCCCGTCCCTACCCCTAGTGGCCCGCGACGGCCCCGTCCCTACCCCTAGAGGCCCGCGACGGCCCCGTCCCTACCCCTAGAGGCCCGCGACGGCCCCGTCCCTACCCCTAAAGGCCCGCGTCGGCCCCGTCCCTGCCCCTTGAGGCCCGCGTCGGCCCCGTCCCTACCCCTATCAGCCCGCGTCGGCCCCGCGCTTACCCCCACCTACTCCCCGCGCTCGCCCTTAGCGGCCTCGAACGGCCCCACACAGAACGAGCCGCCCGCACCGAACAGCCCGACCCTAACGGAACCGAGCCGCCCGAACCGAGCCGCCCGACCCGAGCCGCGCCGCCCGACCCGAGCCGCCCGAACCAAGCCGCGCCGCCCTATCCGAGCCGCGCCGCCCTACCTATACCGAGCCGCGCCGCCCTACCTATACCGAGCCGCGCCGCCCTACCTGTACGGAGCCGCGCCGCCCTACCTACCCTACTGCTTTTCCTACTGCTGCTACCATGGCTAGCCCTCCTGTGCTAGCCTTCGATGCTGAGGGCCACCCAGTGAAGTTCGACACCTGGCTTGATGACCTACACCTCTTCCTACAGCTCACTGCCAAGGAAGACATCTCGCTGTACGATCACGCCTTAGGCCACGCTACTGCTCCTGCTGCTACTGCTGACAGCACTGCTCGCTCACAGTGGCAGACTCGTGACGCCCATGCTCGCTTCGCTATTCGCAACTCTCTGCCGATAGATGAGCGCGAGCACTTTGGGCAGCACAAGACTGCACAGGCACTGTACACTGCTGACGTTGCCCGCTACTCCTCCCCGGCCTCTGCCGCTCTAGGCCGTCTCTCTCTTCCCTACCTGTTCCCCGACTTAGCTTCCTTCCACACTGTCGCTGACCTCATTACCCACCTCCGCACTAGTGAGGCTCGCTTCCGCGCCGCTATGCCTGATGAGTTCCTTGCCACGAACCCACCCCCGCTCTGGCTCACTCTCTACCACCTAGTCACGCGCCTCCCTGACTCGCTGCGCTCAGTCAGGGACCACTTCCTCGCTCGCTGCCCCACCGAGCTCACCATTGCCCTCCTCGAGAAGGAACTCCTTGCAGCCGAGACTAGCATAGTCGCTGTAGGTGCCTCTCGCGGTGACCCCCGTACCCCGTTCTTTGAGGGGTGTTCTCCCTCCCCCCTTCTTCCCTCTGTCGCCTCTGCTGCTGCTGTCGACCTCCTTGGTGCTGAGAAGGTCGGGACTGCGTCTGCTTCGAGCGGGCGCCGCAGCGGCAAGGGCAAGGGGGGCAAGGGCGGTAGTGGTGACAGCGGGGGTGGCGGTGGTGGGGGAGGTGGTGGCGGGGTTGGTGGCGCGGGTGGGGGAGGTGGCAGCGGTGGTGGGGGTGGAGGCAGCGGCGGGGGAGGTGGCCGGGGCGGAGGAGGTAGTGGGGGTGGCGGTGGACGAGGCGGCGGCCGGGGTTGGGGTGGTCGAGGAGGTGGCAGCGGCGGTGGTGGTCGTGGAGGCACTGGCGGTGGCCAGGGACCGCAGCACACTCCCTCGCCCCAGGAGGTCCGTGAGTGGTACTCTCAGCACGGGGGGGGGGGGGGGGGGGGTGGCCTTAGCTGCACGTACGTCATTCGCACTGGTGACCGCACTGGCCAGCCGTGTGGGGGACCGCACGCCACACAGCGTTGCTTTGCTCGTCTGAGCGACGCTTGGCGTGTTCAGTTCCCTCAGGCCACAGAGCTGCCCCGCTGGCTTGATCTCCTGAAGAAGGGGATTGATATCTATGCTCTAGACTTTGATGCTATTCTCTCTGCCATGTATGTGATGTCTACTAGTGGAGAGGGTTCTGAGTACCTGAGTGTCCCGCCCGACCCGGGCATTAGGAGTAGTGCGTCTGCTGCTTCAGGTACTCACGTGTCTGCTACCCCAGGTGCTGGTGAGGCTGCTGCCCTAGGTGCGTGCGTGTCTGCCCCCCCTGGTACGGTGTCGACTGCAGCACTGCACACCTTCACACTGGATTCAGGTGCCTCTCGCTGTTTCTTTCGTGACCGCACTGCCCTTGAGCCCCTTGCTCGGCCAGTTGCTGTCTCCCTTGCTGACCCCTCTGGGGATCCGGTCATTGCGACCTCCTCCACTGTCCTTCCCTGTCCTGCGGTCCCGTCGGGCACACTGTCGGGTCTCCACCTCCCCTCGTTCTCTACGAACTTGGTGGGAGGTTGTGCTCTCCAGGACGGGGGTGTTCACCAGTTCACCCCTGCCTACGAGCGTGTGACTCACTGCACGTGTGCTCGTACGGGCCGTCACTTGGCTACCTTCATCCGACAGCCGGGGTCGGACCTGTACACACTGACTACTGCCTCCCCTCAGGTCGCTGCGTCTGCGTCAGGTCAGCTGTCTGCCCCCTGCTCGTGTCGCTCTCTAGCGCACGAGACTGTCCTCTGGCACCACCGACTTGGCCACCCGTCTGTGCAGCGCCTTCGTGCCATGCACTCCCGGTACCTTGTCTCTGGTCTTCCCAGGGTCCTCCCTCCCCTCCCACCCTCGCCTGCTCCTCCCTGCCTTCCCTGTGTCAAGGGGCGGCAGCGCGCCGCTCCTCACTCCTCCTCTTTTCCCCCGACGACTGCTCCTCTGCAGACGCTACACATGGACGTGTGGGGCCCAGCCCGCGTCCGTGGTCAGGGTCAGGAGAGGTACTTCCTGATCGTTGTTGACGACTACTCGCGCTACACCACGGTCTTCCCCTTGCGCACCAAGGGTGAGGTCCCTGTTGTTTTGATCCCTTGGATCCGCAGAGCTCGTCTCCAGCTCAGCGAGCGTTTCCGCTCGGACTTTCCTGTCCTGCGCTTGCACTCTGACAGAGGTGGTGAGTTCTCCTCCGACCTCTTGGCAGCTTACTGTGCTGAGCACGGCATTGAGCAGTCGTTCACGCTTCCGGCCTCTCCACAGCAGAATGGGGTTGCTGAGCGCCGCATTGGCCTGGTCATGGAGGTCGCTCGTACCTCCCTGATCCATGCGGCTGCCCCCCACTTTCTGTGGCCGTTTGCGGTCCGGTACGCTGCGCATCAGCTCAACCTCTGGCCCCGTGTCTCCTTGCCGGAGACCTCGCCCACACTGCTGTGGACGGGGGAGGTTGGCGATGCGTCGCGTTTCCGAGTCTGGGGATCTCGAGCTTTTGTCCGCGATTCGTCTGCGGACAAGCTCTCCTCTCGTGCTGTTCCCTGCGTCTTCCTCGGCTTTGTTCCGGACGCGCCTGGTTGGCAGTTTTACCACGCCACCTCGCGCCGGGTCTTGCCCTCTCAGGACGTCACTTTTGACGAGTCTGTCCCCTACTACCGCCTCTTCCCCTACCGCACTGCCCCGCTCCCACCCGCGCCTCTCTTCCTCGCGCCAGGTGCTGCTGTCGTAGACCCCCTCCCCCCTCAGGGTGCCGCTCCCTCAGGTGTGTCTCAGGTAGACCCGGTCGAGCCTGTTGAGGTTGCTGTCGACTCTCGTCCTGCTGGGGGTGCTGAGCCTGGGGGTGCGGACTCTGGGGGTGCTGAGCCTGGGGGTGCGGACACTGAGGGTGCTGAGCCTGGGGGTGCGGACACTGGGGGTACTGAGCCTGGGGGTGTGGTGTCTGGGGGTGCTGAGCCTGGGGGTGCGGTGACTGGCGGTGTTGAGCCTGGGGGTGCTGACTCTGGGGGTTCTGACTCTGGCGGTACTGGTCCTGAGGGTACCACACCTAGACGAGACCTCTCCTCGGAGCAGTTGCGTGAGTGGTACTTACAGTACTGCAGCCTCCGGAGAGGTACCTCTGGGACCAGCCGCACTAAAGGGACTGGTGCTGGTACTTCTCCTCCTAGTCGGGAGCTCCCCTCTCTTGTGCGGATCCGTGAGTGGTACGAGCGCCGTTGCACACTTCGGAGTGGTGCGCCTCGTCTCACGGACCCGGGCGTTGGAGCTGCTGCTGGTGCTGAGGACCCGGGCGTTGGAGCTACTGCTGGTGCTGAGGACCCGGGCGTTGGAGCTGCTGCTGGTGCTGAGGACCCGGGCGTTGGAGCTACTGCTGGTGCTGAGGACCCGGGCGTTGGAGCTGGTGCTGGTGCTGAGGACCCGGGCGTTGGAGCTACTGCTGGTGCTGAGGACCCGGGCGTTGGAGCTACTGCTGGTGCTGAGGACCCGGGGTTGGAGCTGCTACTGGTGCTGCAGACCCGGGAGTTGGAGGTACTACTGGTGGTGCGGACCCGGGCGTTGGAGCTGCTGCTGGTTCTGGTACTGCCGCTGGGGGTACTGGTCCTGTCCCTGCTGTGTCTGGCGTCGCCGCGCGCCCTCAGCCGTACTTTGTTCCGCTCCTTCAGCAGGTTCTTGGTCTCTCGCCTCCTCCCGGTCCTCCTCCCTTAGCGTGTTCACGGCCTGTCCAGTCACAGTTACAGTTACAGCCGGCCTCCCAACTGCCTGCTCCTTCACCTTACACTGGTCCTACCGGCGGTCTTACGGAGCACCGTGAGTCTGCGTCTCGTCCTGTGTCGCCTGTCAGTGCTGCTCGTACTTCGCGTCAGCGTCCTCCTCCTGTCCCTGGCACGCACCGGATGTCTCTGCGTCCGTCTACTGCTCCTCTGCGTGCCCCTTTACCTTCACCTCCTGAGTCCTCTCTTCCTGTCCTTGCCGACCCGGAGTCGGACTCTCTTCGTGCTGCCAGTCCTACTGTCATGCGCCTCCTTGCTACTGTCGTCACTGACCCTTCTTTCGAGTCTACTGCTGCGTCTGCCCTTGTTACTGAGCTCGTCGACTTTGCTGCTCGCTGTCGTCTAGACTACGCTGCTAGTCTTGTCGCTGAGTCTGAGTCTGTCTGTCCTCCGTCCGTCGGGGGTGAGTGTGCTCTTGGCACGGACGTCCTTGAGGACAGGCAGGAGGAGTTCCAGTGTCTGGCCGCTGCTTCACCTCACCTCGTGTCCGTACTGCTTACCCCTGAGGGAGACCCGGATGCACTTGACATCCCGACTCCGCGCTCTTACGCGGAGGCGATAGAGGGTCCCTACTCCTCTCAGTGGCAGGCAACTATGGATGTAGAGATGGCTTCCTGGAAGTCCACAGGCACCTACGTTGACGCTGTTCCCCCTCCTGGGGCGAACATCGTCAGTGGCATGTGGATCTTCAGGGTGAAGCGGCCGCCGGGTTCTCCGCCTGTCTTCAAGGCGCGTTACGTGGCTCGTGGCTTCAGTCAGCGGTAGGGAGTTGACTACTTTCAGACCTTCTCCCCCACCCCGATGATGACCACTCTTCGGGTACTGCTGCACGTTGCTGCTCACCGTGACTACGAGCTGCACTCTCTCGACTTCAGTACTGCTTTCCTGCAGGGCAGCTTGCACGAGGAGATCTGGCTGCGCCGCCCTCTTGGCTTCACAGGGACTTTTCCTCCTGGCACCCAGTCGAGCCTTCGACGGCCAGTCTACGGTCTCCGCCAGGCACCACGTGAGTGGCACGACACAGTGAGGACTACACTTGCGGCTCTTGGGTTTGCTCCCTCCACTACTGACCCGTCGCTGTTTCTACGCACCGACACGTCTCTGCCGCCGTTCTACATCCTCGTGTACGTCGACGACTTGGTCTTTGCCACAGCTGACACTGCTGGACTCGCCTACGTGAAGTCCGAGCTGCAGAAGAGACACACGTGCACTGACCTGGGTGAACTGCGCAGCTATCTTGGCTTGCAGATCACCCGGGACAGAGCACGCCGCACCATCACCTGGACTCAGTCACACATGGTGCAGCAGGTCCTTCAGCGCTTCGGCTTCACGTACTCCTCGCCTCAGGCCACTCCTCTGTCTACTCGCCACTCGCTCTCAGCTCTGCCTTCGGATGAGTCCGTAGAGTCGAGTGGCCCGTACCCAGAGCTTGTTGGCTGCCTCATGTACCTGATGACCTGCACACGTCCTGACCTTGCATACCCTCTTAGCATTCTCGCACGCTTTGTTGCTCCTGGGAGACACCGACCAGAGCACATGGCTGCAGCGAAGAGGGTGTTGCGCTACTTGTGCAGTACGTCGGGCATGGGGCTAGTGCTTGGAGGGCGGAGTCCAGTGGTCCTCACTGGTCACGCGGATGCTTCTTGGGCTGAGGACCAGGCTACGCAGCGGTCGTCACAGGGTTACACCTTCAGCCTTGGTTCCGGCTCTGTTTCGTGGTGGGCTACTCGCTCGTCTTCTGTTCTTGGCTCCAGTTGTGAGGCTGAGATCTACGCAGGGGCCATGGCTGCTCAGGAGGTACGCTGGCTCACCTACCTGCTGACCGACCTTGGAGAGCCGCCTCGTTCTCCTCCAGTCCTGTACGTAGACAACAAGGCCATGCTGGCCTTGTGTCGAGAGCAGAGACTGGAGCACAGAACAAAGCACATTGCTCTCCGCTACTTCCTTGCTCGTGAGCTACAGAAGTGTGGTCAGTTGCGACTTGCTTACGTGGCCTCTGAGGCCAACACTGCTGATGTCTTCACCAAGGCACTTCCGCCTTGTGATCATCAGCGCTTCTGTACCCAGCTGGGTCTTGTGCCTGTCTTGCCTCACTTACTCTCCTCTTGACCCTCTTTGTACTGTTACATATATATATATATATTGCTGCTCTTGCTTGTCTAGCCTTATATATATATATATATGCACTCCTGCATGTGAACTGGCCTTGTGGCCTTGAACTTTTGCTCGGAATGTGTGGTGACTTTGTGATCCACCCTGAGCTTGCTTTGCTTTGCTTTGCTTGACTGGTCTTGTGACCCCTAGTTCTCCCCCACTTCGCCTATTGGGGTGTGTCAAACATTATATATATATGTTGTAGTTGTTTAGGCTATAGTGGGTTAGCCTATAGGGGGTACACAATTCTAGGGTTTCCTACTTGTACTCATTTCACTGCTAGTTCATTCATTCTTGTTCAACACGCTGGCAGTTGGCCGACCCGAATGCTTGCTCTAATGTAGTCTTGCTATGCCAACTTCATTGTACCAATTGTTGTCATGTTTTCCTAGTAAAACTCTTGCAAATTCTCCCCGTGAACTAGCAAGGAGCGTGAACACAAGGAAACGACTAAGTGAACGAACGCAGAGATCACACGAGCACACGTGCCTAGCCCGTAGCCTAGCTCCCGTTGCTGCAGTTATCTCCGCATGGTGCGGTGAGCGTGGAGGACACCGCGACGTAGTTCAGTCTAGCCGACTTAGCACATACCGATCGTGTTCGTAGACCGGCAGCCGTGCAGTCACTAGCGTGCGCGTAGGCGACGCCGAGGTGATGGACACCCTGGAAGGACGGCTGGAGGATGCGAGGAGACGCCATGAGGCCCAGGAGTATGGGGCGATACCCTGGGCAGTCGTCGAGGCCGGAATCCGCTCCGTGTGGGCGGCGGAGCACCCCCCTTCTCGACCTGCATCTCCTCGACCGGTGAACAATGACGGCGGCGTCGACGTGGGCGTCAACGCCGGTGGAGGCCAGGTCGGCAGCAGTGTGGGAGGCACGTCGAGGCAACGAGGTGTGATACACGCCGGTGAAGCCGGCGGCGTTCAGGCGCGAGGGATGCAGTCGTCGGCGGCTGCAGGCTCCTCACATGGTGACGCCGTTGGGCGTCGAAGCGGATTGTCGCCGATGTCAGCGTCCCAGGTGACGGCAGGTGGGATTGCACCGAGCTACGGCTACTTCAAGTTTACGCCGGACAGGATCTCGGTCACCCCTCCGCTGGTCGGTCGACCCGACATTCTCACCTGGAAGGAAGCCATCGAGCCCCAGCTGGAGATGGCCGGGCTGATCGGCTTCGCCCGAGGGACCGTGGCGACGCCGGGGGAGCACCACCCCGACCTGCGTGCAGAGTTTCGCGCCGTGCAGCTGTTGACCTTCACGGTCATCTCGCGGTGCTGCTCGCCGGGCGTGCAGATCGCCTTGAAGTGGTGCCGGGAGTACATCGACGCCGGCCACCGGGCGTGGCACTTCATTGAGTCGACGTACCAGGTCACCGACGACCTGTTCATCGCCCAGCTGGAGGGACAGCTGACTCACCTGCGTATGGGTGACGAGGAGACAGCGACTGACTATTGCAACCGAGCCCGGCGAATTCTCGCCACTATCAGGATGGCCGGCGCGCAGTACTCCACGGCGTCGTACATCACCCATGTCATGCCGGGTCTCTCTAGCAGCTACAACCTGCTGAAGCGGCTGTCTATGGCGCCGAGCACAAGGGCGACGCTCAACGAGGACAACCTGACCTCGTATATCCTGCAGGACGAGGCGATGCAGGAGGCTGAGCGGTCGCAGGAGCTCTTGGTGCAGGCGAACTTGGTCACCTCAGCGAAGCAAGGAGGTCGACCGGGGCAGCGCGGGCAGTCTGGCGGTGGTGGTAGCAGTGGCTGGAAGCCGGCCAAGGAGGTCGATAAGAAGAAGTCGACCAAGGACAGCGGTCGAGGGGGTGGAGGTCGACGTCGGGAGTGCTGGCTGTGCGGCGACCTCGACCATCTCTCCTTTGAGTGTCCCAACCGCAGTGACTCCGATGACGACGACGCTAAGGGAGGCCGTGGGAGGTGAGGCAGCCGTCGTCCTCGTTGTGAAAGAAACCAGCCGCGCAAGGAGAAGCAGTCGACCAAGTCATTGACTTCGGCGAAGGATGCCGACTCCCCTGCTGGCGGCACGGGGCGAGACGACAAGACGGCGTCGTGCTCGCTGGTCGGCGTCGTGGAGCCGACCATCGCTCTGGCACCGGAGGCTGGAGAGGACTTTCAGGCGGTGGCGGCAGCTGTGCAGGCGAATCCGGCGGTGGTCCTGCTCGACAGCGGTTGCTCCCACCACCTGATGGGGACGAAGGAAGCCTTCGTCGACCTGCAGCCGAGCGGCGCCATCCGGCATGTGCGCGGCTTCAATGGGGCGCTGCGGGATGTCCAGGGCTGCGGCACCGTCGCTCTGCAAGGAGAGGCCGGGAAGGAGGTGCTCATCCCTGACGTGTTGTACGTCCCGGGTGTGCGAGCCGACCTGCTGTCGGCCGGCCAGCTGAAGGAGCATGGCGTGAAGCTGCAGGAGGACGGAGACGGCATGTTACTCGTCTCATCAACAAGAGAGGTGCTCGGGCGTGCGACGTACTCTGGGCGGGTCCTCTGCACCGACCTGCGTCCCTGCGCGACGAGGTCGAAGACGCCCACGACAAAGGTTGTGGCTCTTCGGGCGATCGTCTCGAAGACGAAGTCGACGCCGGACCGGATGCATGCGAGGCTTGCGCATGTCGGCATGGACACCATACGGAGCTCGGTGAAGAATGAGGTCGCCATTGGGCTGGACCTCAAGTCGGCGACGGACGCCGACTCCCCGTGTGTCTCGTGCGTCGGCAGGAAACTGACGCGACACACCTTCCCCGACCAAGGCTCCGACGCCGACGACGTGCTGGCCGTCGTGCACATCGACCTGTGCGGGCCGTTTCGCGTGGCTGCCAAGGATGGCAGCCCGTACTTCTTGCTGCTGAAGGACCGCAAGACCCGCTACGTGTGGGTGAAGCCGGTCGCCAAGAAGTCAGATGCGTTGCAAGCGTTCGTGCAGTGGCTGGCGGTGGCTGAGCGGCAGACGAAGAATTCTGTGTTGATGCTGCGCTCGGACCGGGGAGGGGAGTTCCTCGGGAAGCAGTTCACCGACTTCGTGAACGGCAAGGGGATCGTTCACGACCTGACCTGCCCATACACCTCGCAGCAGAACGGCATGGCGGAGCGGGAGATGAGGACGGTGGTGGAGTCGGTGCGAACAATGCTGCTGCACATGGGTGTGCAGCACCACTGGTGGCACCTCGCTCTCCGGCAGGCCGTGTGGGTCCGCAACTTCCTTGAGAGGTTGACGCTGCCGCAGGGGACGACGCCGTACCAGCTGCTGACCGGGAGGAAGCCCGACTTGTAGCTAGCGCGGGTGTGGGGCTGCATGGCGCAGTTCCTTGTCCCTGAGCAGCAGCGTGGTGGGAAGCTGAAGCCGAAGGCCAGGTGGGGCCTGCACCTTGGCGCCGACGACGCCGGTGATAAACAGAACAGGACGAGCACGAGAGGCTACGTGTTCATCTACGGAGGGGTTGCAGTCTCCTGGTCGAGCCAGCGCATCAAGTGCGCGACGTTGTCGTCGACCGAGTCGGAGTACGTGGCGGCCACTGAAGCTGGCAAGGAGGGACGTCGCCTTCGCTTCCTCCTCGCAGAATTCCGGCAACTGGATGCCGGGAAGCCGACTGTCCTGCGCGTGGACAACAAGTCGGCCATCACGGTTGCCGAGGGCATGGGGTTGACGGGCAACCTCAAGCACATGGAGCGGCGACAGGCCTGGCTGCAGCACATGGTGAGGCGCGGGAAGTTCTCGCTGCAGTACATCCCAACCGCTGAGCAGCCGGCCGATTTCCTGACGAAGGCGCTGCACTATCCGGCCTTCAACCGGTGTTCCGTTGCAATCGGCCAGGTGCGCTTGGCCGACGTGGACGACGGCGACAACGATGTGCAGCAGTAGGTGCCATGCCCTCCTGCATGGCTGGTGCGGTGACCGGCGTGCTATGTGTTGGGTGCACGTCGACGAGCTAGTCTCCGAGCTGTACTGCCGTGTGGGCTGGGTGCCCAAGCGTGAACGCGGCAGGGGAGTGTCAACGGGAGTTGGGTATTGGCCCCGTCCTCGCTTGGGCGGAGCCGACTTCGTGGTCGGGTGTGAGGGGAGCAGCCGACCTTCAGCAGTGGGTGAGCTGGTCGATGAGGAGGTCGACCTGCACGGGGGACCACTGCACGGGCGCCGACTTCAGGGTGGCGCCGCCTTCAGGGAGGTCGACTTGGGAGTCGACCTCCGGAGGACGTCAACTTGGCGTAGCCGACTTCGGCGGTCGGCTAACGGACGGCAGGTCGTTCTGTTAGTGGTCGACTAGACCTGGTGGTCGACAAAGGAGGGGCCGACGTCGACCTTGGCGCAGGACGCCGAGCAGTCGGGCGTCGAGTAGCGGGGCGTCAACTGCGTGATGCTAGCTTTGGGTGGCCGACGTGGGTGGTCGGCCGACGACTTTGCTGGTCGACGAGGAGCAGGTCGACCAGGAGTACTGGTCGACATGGAGCTGGTCGACCAGAGGGGACGTCGACCTGGAGGAGGTCGGTCGACTTGGGAGGTCGACGGGCACGAACGGGAGCTACTGGTCGACGTGGTTGCCTGGTCGACCAGGTTACCTGGGTGACGAAGTGCTGCGGAGGAGTGCGACGGTCGCCCAGGCGAAGTTGGCGAGCCCGACCTCGGTGGTGGTATCCCGAGGTCGTCGTGGCGGATCAGAGGCAGTCGTCAGCTCGAGGTTGACGTGGTGTGTGCGCTGTGCAGGTGACGAGACTCTGCACGCCAATCATCTGCGCGCAACTGCGAAGCAGGGTGCACTGCTGTCCTGCGTGAGCAACGCTGTCACGCCGTCAACCTGCGACGTTGGCACGCCGTCGACCTTGCCTTGCTGGAGCGCGGTCGACCAAGTCGTGCTGGAACGTGGTCGACCAAGCTGCGCTGGCAGTTGGCCGACCTGAATGCTTGCTCTGATGTAGTCTTGCTATGCCAACTTCATTGTACCAATTGTTGTCATGTTTTCCTAGTAAAACTCTTGCAAATTCTCCCCGTGAACTAGCAAGGAGCGTGAACACAAGGAAACGACTAAGTGAACGAACGCAGAGATCACACGAGCACACGTGCCTAGCCCGTAGCCTAGCTCCCGTTGCTGCAGTTATCTCCGCAAGCAGTGTGATGAAGAAGAGATAGCACACTGCTACTGGGCAGCCGTCCCTGAGCCCAAGACGCTAGCTGAGGCATTGAGTGGGCCCGATGCTGAAAAGTGGAAGCAGAGTGTGAAGGAAGAGTATGACTCTCTGCTGGAGAATGAGACGTGGGAGCTGTGTGAGCTGCCATCTGGGAAGAAATCAATTTCTTCCAAGGTAATCTTCAGGCACAAGTACGGACCTGATGGGGAGTTGACCCGCTACAAGTCAAGGCTTGTGGCAAAGGGGTTTCAGCAGACAAAGGGGAAGGACTTTGACGAGCTCTATGCTCCTCTTGGGAAAGGGATAACACTGAGGGTGATGTTGTCTATGGCTGCAAACCGTGGATGGAGGATCAAGCAGATGGATATCATAACTGCCTTCCTCAACGAGATCATTCTGGAGGAGCTGTACATGCTGCAGCCTGAGGGGTTGGGTGATGGGAGCGGCAGGGTGTGCAGGCTGAAGAAGGCCATCTATGGCCTGAAGCAGGCTCCTCGTGCATGGTAGCACAAGCTAGAGGAGACATTGCTGGCTGGGGGTTTCAAGAAGAGTGAGTGTGATCACAGCCTGTTCCTGCTGCAAGAGAAGGAGCGTTTTCTCATGCTCCTGGTGTATGTGGGCGACATCCTGCTTTTCTCTGAGTCGTCTGCAATGATTGACCGTGTGGAGGAGATGCTGGAGATGCAGTTTAAGTGCTCCAAGATGGGGGATGTGAAGTACTATTTGGGGATGCATGTGGAGAGGGACCTTGACAAGGGAGTGTTGAGGTTGCACCAGAAGAAGTACTCTGAGGGGCTGGCCGAGAAGTATGGGCTGCAAGATGGAGGAAGGCCAGCAACCCCACTGCCTTCAGGGTTCACTGTGGAGCCCTGTGCTGATGAGGAGGTGGTGGGTGAGAGTGATAGGAAGCTGTTTCATTCCATGGTGGGGGCACTCAATTATGCGGCTAACCACACGCGGCCTGACATTGCCTTTGCTACATCCAGGCTTGCCAGTGTGGTTTCACGCCCTAGTCATGAGCAGCTGGAAGCGGCCAAGAGGTTGGTCCGCTATGTGAGCGCTACATCATCTGTGGGTTTGGAGTACAATGCTGTGAGGCAAAGGCTGCAAAGGGGTGCAGCTGATTTGAGCAAGGGGGAGATGCTCCTGACCTGCTACACTGAAGCTACACTGATGCTAGCTTCAACTCTGTGAAGGCGGATGGCACCAGCATTGGAGGCTATGTGTGCCTGTTTGGAGGTGGTGCAGTGAGCTGGCGCAGCAAGAAGCAGAACGAGGTGGGGCAGTCCTCGTGTGAGACAGAGTACATGGCCCTGCATCATGGGGCAAAGGAGGTAGTGTGGCTGAGGCGTTTGTTGGAGGAGATCAGAGTGTGCCAGAAGGAGCCGACTGTGATGTTCTGTGATAATGAGTCGGCAGTGAAGTTAGCCAAGAATGCTTGCCTTGGTGTTGGGAAGTGCAGCTCGGTAGCGGGTGTCACTAGTGCGGAGGTTGGTAATGAGGTCAGGGACTGTGGCAAAAGCGGCTAGGTCAGGGAACAGGTACGGCAGCATGAGGCGGCTGAGGGCAGCAGAGGCAGGGGAGGAGTAGTGTGCAACAACAGCGTCATACAGAGTCTTAGCAGTCTTGTACTGGCTAAAGTGCGCGCTCTCAGCAGAGGGCAGGTGGCTACGAACAGCTAGGCGAGCAGCAGCGTCACGAGTGGTCCACTGCGAGCGAACCACACTGTCAGGGCAGAGCGGCTCGGCAGGGCGGCGCGGCTAGGCAGGCTCGCGGGTGTAGCGGCTCGCTTGGTAGGGCGGGCGCTTACCAGGGCCGGGAGAAGGGTTGGGCCGCGACTGGCAGGTCAGGGCTGTGACGAGCCGGAAGGGCAGGGCTGCGACGAGCAGGCAGGGCAGGGCCGGATCGACCGGGTCTAGGGTAGGAAGCTTGACCATCCGGGTGGGGAGCCGGGTCGGGTACCGGGTCGGGAACCGGATCGACCGGACCATCCGGACGGGGAGCCGGACCATCCGGCTCATCCGCATGGGGTGCCGAACCGAACGTGTGGGGAGTCGGGACCAACCGGGCCAACCGGGCGGGGTACCGGGCTGGGAACCGGATCAACCGGGCCATCCGGTCGGGGAAGCGGATCATCCGGGTCATCCGGGAAGGGATCCGGATCGACCGGGTCTAGGGTAGGAAGCTGGACCATCCGGGTGGGGAACCGGGTCGGGTACCGGGCCGGGAACCGGATCGACCGGACCGTCCGGGTGGGGAGCCGGATCATCCGGCTCATCCGCATGGGGTGCCGAACTGACCGTGTGGGGAGTCGAATCGACCGGGCCAACCGCGCGGGGTACCTGGTCGGGAACCGGATCAACCGGACCATCCGGCCAGGGAACCGGATCATTCAGGTCATCCGGGAAGGGAACCGGATCGACCGTTTCTAGGTTAGGGAACCGGACCATCCGGGTGGGGAACCGGGCCCGGTACCGGGTCGGGAACCGGATCGACCGGACCATCCGGATGGGGAACCGGATCATCCGGGTCATCCGCATGGGGTGCCGAACTGACCGTGTGGGGAGTCGGACCAACCGGGCCACCCGGGTGGGGTAGCGGGTCGGGAACCGGATCAACCGGACCATCCGGACGGGGAACCGGATCATCCGGGTCATCTCGAAAGGGAACCGGATCGACCGGGTCTAGGTTAGGGAACCGGACCATCCGGGTGGGGAACCGGATAAACCGGGTCTAGGGTAGGAAGCCGGACCATCGGGGCGGGGAACCGGTTCGGGAACCGGATCGACCGGACCATCCGGATGGGGAACCGGATCATCCGGATCATCCGCATGGGGTGCCGAACCGACCGTGTGGGGAGTCCGACCAACCGGGCCAACCGGGTGGGGTACCGGGTCGGGAACCGGATCAACCGGACCATCCGGACGGGGAACCGGATCATCCGGGTCATCCCGGAAGGGAACCGGATCGACCGGGTCTAGGTTAGGGAACCGGACCATCCGGGTGGGGAACCGGGTCCGGTACCGGGTCGGGAACCGGATCAACCGGGTCGGAACCGGGCAGGGAACCGGATGGGGAAACCGGATCGACACGACCGGCTGGATCGACCGGGTAGGGCCGCGTCGAGGCGGCGTAGAGCAGGGCCGCGACTAGTGGCGACAGGGCAAGGCCGCGTCTGGGCGGCGTCAAGGCCGCATCAGAGCCGCATCGGGGCGGCGTCAGGGCCGCGTCAGGGCCGCGTCAGGGCCGCGTCAGGGCCGCATCGGGGCGGCGGAGAGCAGGGCCGCGACTAGCTGCGGCAGGGCAGGGCCGCTACGAGTGGCGGAGAGCAGGGCTGCGACGCGCGGCAGAGAGCAGGGCCGAGACGAAAGGTGGCAGGGCAGGGCCGCGACGACGGCTTCAGGGCCGCGTCAGGGCTAGGGTGGGCCGCGAAGGGCGGCGACAGGGCAGGGCCGCGAATGGCGGCTAGAACAGGGCCGCGACGGGCCGCTAGGGTAAGGCCGCGACGGGCCGCGAGGGTAGGGGCGCTAAGGGCGGCAGCAGGGCAGGGTGCGCGGCGGCGCAGGCGAGGCAGGCGCGATGTGCGCTTCGGGAAGGGCAGGGAAAAAAAAGAAACTAATGCGGTGGGCCCTAAAAATAACGTTCGCACTAGGGAACCTGCTCTAAAACCATGTTACAAAGTAAGGAATGAGATAGATTAAAATGAGAACAGTACATGGTTTGTATAGCAAAACCTAACAGGGCTGTACCTCATAAGGAGTGCCCCACTACAGCCTAGAGTATAGTTCTGACAGCCGCAACTGGAAATTGCTGGATTAAAGAAGTTTGTTGATGGCAAGGTGGAGACGCCGGATGAAGACGACTCTGAGTTGTGGGCGGAATTTCGCGCCGCTCATCTTCTGACCTTTATGGTCCTTTCGCGGTGCTGTTCTGTGAGAGGACGTCACTGTTATAATATTTCTCATTATTACATTTCTTTTCTTGTATCTTATTCTCCTTTTTCTCCTCTTTATTTTGGTCTTTATATCATCTCAATCGGCCTACTATTCTACTTTATAGAGCCTTCTATTTTTTTTCGCTTATTTCCTACTTTTCCCACCGACATATCTATTATACGGCACCGACAGCGCCGACAGTGGTGTATACGGTGTAATCTGGGCGTAATCCCAAGTGCCAATAGCCTTGCGTGCTTGTGCGCACTTGTGATTGTAGTATCGAGAAGGGCGTGTTCCCGAAGGTTCGTTTTAACTCGTTTATCCTTGTATTTTCCGAGTATAAAAACGCATTGTATTCAGTTTTAGTGAAAAGTTTCGATTGAGAATTCGATCTTGTGACACTTGGTAATCCGAGACGTTCTCACTTGACAACTCTCGGCTAAGCAGCGGTCGCGGAAAAAATTGCCTCGAAAAACCGCCGGCGGCGACCAATTCGACGCCGATTTCTGGTAAGCACCAGTTATGCGCTTTTTGAATCAACCCCCTCGCGTGGTTTCTGAACAGGATGGGTTCGCCGGCGACCAATGACGTTACGCAGCAGCTCTTCGCGCAAATCACCAAGATGGACGCGGAGATGCGAGCGACGACCAAACAGTCGCGATTGGAGAACGAGCATCTGCAAAACGAACTGCAGCGCGTTACGCAGCCTCTCTCGACCATGAATATTCCTGCGTCGGCGACTTCGCAGCAGTCGCAGCATCAGTTCGAGGTTCCGAAACTTTGCTCGCTGGAATCGTTTGACCCTAGCGAGAAGAAATCCGATGTCAGGTGATGGCTCGCAACGATCGAAATTTATTTCGCGGCGATCGGATGGTCGACGAGACGGTGAAAAAATTCGTTTCGCAACAACGTTGATGCCCGGTCCAGCTCTCGAGTGGCTCGGAAGCAAAAGTAGGATTTTCCATGGCGAAGCCACGTGGCAACAGTTTTGGGCAGACTTGCTGAAACGTTTTGAGCCGATTAATTCCACTTATATTGCGCGCAAAAAATTACATCACCATCGGCAATACGGGAGTGTCACGCAGTACATGCAGCAGATGGAGGAATTTTATAATCGCATTCCCGACATTACCGAGGGTGAAAAAATTCAGTCCTACATTCGTCGTCAGGTTGCAGCAGCGAATTGCAACAGCTACAGCGAACTCGTATTGGCTGCGGAGCGTTTTGACTTTGTCAACGCTGTCAGAATGTTATTGTTCTCTAGCCTGCAGTGGGGTACTCTATAGCGAGTACAACCCCTTAGGGTCTCCTATATGTATCCTGCTGCTTTCTAGTGAATACCGCTCCTTTGCTCATTCACTCTTGCCTAGCTAGGACTTACCTAGCTATGGCTCCTACTCATTTCTTCGTTTCTTTTTCACATGGTTTTAGAGCACTCACGCTCCTGGCCCGTGGGCCCTACTGCTCCTTCCGCTGCTACTCTGTGTGTTGCACGCCCCGTGGCGTGCGACGGATTTCTCTTCCCGCCGCGCGCTCGGAGCGTGCGGCGGTTTTCTGGCCGCCGTGCGCCCCGAGGCGCGTGGCGGTTTTCTGCCCGCCGTGCGCCCCAGGGCGTGCGGCGGTTCTCTGCCCGCCGTGCGCCCCGAGGCGTGCGGCGGCCTTCTGCCCCGTCGGTCCGCGCGTCGCCCCCAGGGGGCGCTTCGACGGGCGGCGGGGACCAGCCCGTCGTCCCCCGTCGCCCGTCCTGGCCAGCGCGGGCTGCGATAGCCCCGAGCGCGACCCGTACGGGCTGCGCCCGGCCCGCGCGCGGCCCGTACGGGCTGCGCCAGGCCCGCGCGCGGCCCGTATGGGCTGCGCCAGGCCCGCGCGAGGCTCGGGCCGCCTGCGCGCGGTTCGTCGAGCTGTGCCAGGCCCGTGGGCGGCCCGTTCCTCTCTGTCCCTGAGCTGCTCGCTGTCCTTCGTGCTTTTGACGGTGCCCCACCCCTGCTGCTGCCCGTTCTCTTGAATTAGGGTTTGGGGTTGAGGAGTGTGGGGGTGGCGGTTGTGTGTTACTCCCCTTGCTCCTCCTCCTCCCTGGTCTCCCACTGCTGCAGCTGCCGCTGAGGGGGGTGGGTGTGTGGGAGCCTAGGGTTTAGGGTTTAAGGGGGGTACCGTGGGAGTGGAGCTAGGGCTTGAGCAGGGGGTGTGTGAGAGGGGCGTGGGGCAGCTGGAGGAGGTTGTGTGGAGGTAGCGGTCGTGTCGCCTACAGCGCCTGTAGTCCGTCACCCTTGCTTTGGTAGCCAGTGAGCCTGTTGCACCAGTCGCCAGTGGGTCCGTTGCTCCTGCCGCTCGTCTATAGCCGCGGAGCCAGTTACTCCAGTAGTCCGTCGCCCTTGCTTCGGTAGCCACTGAGTCAGCCGCTCCTGTGCCCGTGCCTCTGCAGCTTCAATCGTTGCCTCCCATCTTCTCTCCTTCCACAGTTCCTCCTCCTCCTCACTTGCCCTGTGCGACTGCCTCTAGCTTTACTTGTACATGTGAACCTGCTCTAGGACTACTTGCTCTGCTGATTATACCCCACTTTGACTATGGGGGTGTGTCAGAATGTTATTGTTCTCTAGCCTGCAGTGGGGTACTCTATAGCGAGTACAACCCCTTAGGGTTTCCTATGTGTATCCTGCTCCTTTCTAGTGAATACTGTCAGAATGTTATATTTGTTATCTAGCCTGCAGTGGGGTACTCTATAGCGAGTATAACCCCTTAGGGTTTCATATATGTATCCCCTTGCTTGCTAGTACAAACCCTCTTTCTTTCTTCTAATTTTGTCATGGTATCAGAGCAGGTCGATCCCCTTGGATCGATCCTGTGGGTGGGCTACCACCCCCTCGCTTCCGCTGCAACTTTTCCTTCCCGCCGTGCGCCCCGAGGCGCGCGGCGGTTTTCTGCCCGCCGTGCGCCCCGAGGCGTGCGGCGGTTTTCTGCCCGCCGTGCGCCCCGAGGCGCGCGGCGGTTTTCTGCCCGCCGTGCGCCCCGAGGCGCGCGGCGGTTCTCTGCCCGCTGTGCGCCCCGACCCGTCGCGGCCCCGCCGCCCCGCTTCGCCGCCCCGCTGCCTCACGTCGCGGCCCCGCCGCCTTACTTTGCGGCCCCGTTGCCCCATTTCGCGGCCCCGCCACCCCACGTTCGCGGCCCCGCCGCCCCACTTTGCGGCCCCGCCGCCCTTCTGTCGCGGCCCCGCCGCCCCACCTTCGCGGCCCCGCCGCCCTACACCTGTGGCCCCGCCGCCCTCCTTGCGCCCCGGCCCCATTTCCCGTCGCCTGTCGAGGATTTACCTGGGGGGGGGGGGCGAGCGCCGCCATCCCACCCTGCCTACCCGCCATCCCACCCTGTCTGTGTTAGGGTTTGGGGGTGGCAAGCAGGGGGTGGCGAGTATGGGGGTGGCACTTCCTCATTCCTCCCTTTGCTCCTCCTCCTCCTTCGTCTCCCACTGCTGCAGCTGTCGCTGAGGGGGGTGGATGTGTGGGAGACTGGGGTTTAGGGTTTAAGGGGGGTGCGTGGGAGTGGAGCTAGGGGTGTAGCAGCGGGTGTGTGTCGGGGGGTGGGACTGTTTGGGGAAGTTGCACGGAGGTTGCCGTTGTGTTGCTAGCAGCACCTGTAGTCCGGGGACTTCGTCCGGTAGCCCAGTCGTAGCCAGCTGTGCCAGCCGCCCGTGGGTCCGTTGCTCGTCTGCCGCTACTTTAGCCGCGGGGCCAGTTACTCCTGTAGTCCGGGGGCTTCGTCCGGTAGCCGCTGTGCCAGTCTGCCTCCTGTTGCCCGAGTGTCTGCAGCTTCATCCGTCGCCTCCTATCTCCTTTCCTCTCACTCTCTCTCTCCTCCGCCTCACTTGCCCGTTGTGACTACCTCTAGCTTTGCTTATAACTGTGAACTCTATACTACTGCTGCTTGAACTTGTGCTCAGATTGTGTGGTGACATTGTGATCCACCCTGAGCTTGTTCTGTTTTGCTTGCTCTGCTGATTACACCCCACTTTGGCTATGGGGGTGTGTCAGAATGTTATATTTGTTATCTAGCCTGCAGTGGGGTACTCTATAGCGAGTATAACCCCTTAGGGTTTCATATATGTATCCCCTTGCTTGCTAGTACAAACCCTCTTTCTTTCTTCTAATTTTGTCAAATACCGCTCCTTTGCTCATTCACTCTTGCCTAGCTAGGACTTACCTAGCTATGGCTCCTACTCATTTCCTCGTTTCTTTTTCACAAACGCCGGAACACGACGACCCCACGTCGTCAGATTACGACAAGGGGATCGCTCGGCTTCAACCACGAAGTCTGTGGAGCTGAAGCGGCTGAGGAGTCAGCTGGGAGTTGAAATGAAGCTATGAAAACTCTGAAAACCCCTCCAGGATGCATCCAGTGGATCACAGGCATCGACCGTATCCACCCCCTCAGGATCAACCACTACGGTTACTACATCTACTCCTGGCGTGGGAGAGGAGCCTTTCTCCACGCAGCCCAGGCCAGATGTTAGTCCAGGAGCAAACAGTGGAACCACGGTGTGTACTGAATACTGGGATGTACCCTATGATCCTATTAATGAGACTATTTTTGGGTACTCCGAGCAACGCTCACCACTCCTGCTCGAGGTGATCTGCAACGGACAGCGCCTCTAAGCACTCGTGGACAGCGGGGCATCGCACATCGTCTATGACAAGGAAACAATTGACCGACTCGGAGGAGAGCTCAAGTCCTCAAGCTTCTCGACAACGATGGTGGATGGCAGTAAGCTACCAATCTACGGGGAAACGCGATTACTACTACAGATTGGACCCCTGCAATAGAAGCTTGCGCTCCCCGTCACAAATATTAAAGGACTCGACGTAATCTTCGGGAGAGACTTTCTTAAAAAATTCAACCCCGAGATCAACTGGGTTAACCGGACGGCCAATATCAACAACAATGGGCAGAAAATCATCCTTCCCAAATGGGACAACACGGGAAATATTACAGTCGAGACACTCGCACGCTTTGAAAAGGACATCAAACGTACCACGGCGGGATTTATGGCGATAGTCAACGAAGCAGATAGCGGAGAGAAGCAGATCCAGGAACTTCCTCCAGCAGTCAAGAATTTTCTTGAAGAGTTCCGGAACGTTCTCCCCGACGATTTACCTGATCAACTACCGCCATACCGAACACATCAACACGAGATCGTGGAAGAGCCAGGATCCAAGCCGACGTTCCAAGCACCATACCGGCTGAGCCCGACAGAGCTTGCTGATATGAAAAAACAAATAGAGTATCTCCTAGAGAAAGGGCTGATCCGACCTTCGACTTCGCCGTACTGGGCTCCAGTTCTCTTCATTCCAAAGCCGGATGGAAGTCTGCGAATGTGCATCGACTACCGAGCCTTGAACAAGCAAACTATAAAAGATAAATACCCGATACCACGGATGGACGGCCTACTTGATCAACTCCGCGGTGCTACGGTATTCTCCAAGCTCAACCTCAGATCGGGATACTAGCAGATTCGTATGGCGGACAACTCTATCAACAAAACTTCCTTTTTCGAGCTCGGTATGGGTCATACGAGTATCTCGTGATGCCGTTCGGACTCACCAACGCACCAGCCACGTTTCAGGCAGAAATGAACCACATCCTTCGACCCCTTCTGGACGAGTGCATGGTGGTAAATTTGGACGACATCCTGATCTACTCGAAAGACATGAAGCAGCACGTTGAGCATCTGCGACGCGTGTTTGAAATTCTTCAACGAGAACGCTTCTACGTGAAACTATCCAAGAGCGAGTTTGCGTTGAAGTAAGTCCAGTTCCTTGGCCATATGGTGAGCGCTCAAGGAGTTCACGTGGATCCAAAGAAGATCAAAGCAGTGCGAACGTGGAAGTCCCCTGAGAACGTGAAGGAGTTACAGCAGTTCCTTGGATTCGCCAACTACTACAATCGGTTTGTACCGAACTACGCCAATATTGCCGCACCATTAACGAACCTGTTGAAGAAGAATGCATCATATTAATGGGAGGCGAAGCACCAGGAAGCCATGGAATTACAGAAAACCGCACTCACGTCCGCGCCTGTCCTGATCCTGCCAGACCCCGAACTTGAATACGTCATCGAGGCCAATGCTAGCGATCAAGCAGTGGGCGCAGTACTCATGCAGGATCAGGGGAAGGGACTGCAACCCATTGCATACCCCAGTAAAAAACTTCACGAGGCAGAACTCAATTACCCTATCCATGACAAAGAGGCCCTCGCCATCGTCAACGCATTTAGGCATGGAGGTGTTATCTCGAAGGAAGAAAAATCACCGTCTACACCGACCACTGCAGCCTCAAGTTTCTGAAAACCCAACCAACACTCTCCACGCGGCAGGTCCGGTGGATTGACTTTCTCGAAACCCACTTCCATTACGACATCGTGTATAAGCCGGGGCACAAGAACAAGGCAGACGCACTCAGTCGCCCTGCACACGTTGCCGCCCTACACGTCGATGGCATGAACACAATCTTGAAGGGACTCTTCACGCATGGATACACCATCGACCCTGAAGTCTTTGTAGCAGAAAAGCGCCATCTTCTGCATTTGGATCAAGACATCGCATACCGCGAGGGATCCACAAAAATATGGGTACCTAATTACCCTCCTTTACGCCAGTTACTACTCGAAGAATATCATGATGTTCTCTACGCGGGCCACTTTGGTAGTAGCAAGAAGCTTGCCGGTATTGCGAAGCATTATTATTGGCCCCACATGGCGGATGACGTACAAAAATTCGTCACCTCGTGCGACACATGCCAACGGATGAAGAGCAGCAAACAGAAGAAAGTCGGGTTCCTACAGCCTCTTCCAGTCCCTGAACAACCTTGGCAAGTGGTTAGCCTATACTTCACCACCAGTTTACCACCTACCAAAGCTGGTTACGACGCCATTCGAGTCGTCATCGACAAATTTTCCAAAATGGGGCACTTCATCCCAACACACACAACGGCTCGCACCAAGGAGATAGCGCAATTATTCTTCCGCTACGTCATCTCACAGCATGGCATTCCAACCACGCTGATCTCTGACCGAGACTCGAAATTCACGAGTAAATTCTGGAAGGAGCTCATGTCGCCCATGGGGACCAAACTCGCCATGTCATAAGCCTATCATCCCCAAACGGATGGTCAGACAGAGCGCCTCAACCAGATTGTTGAACAGCTTTAGCGAGTAACGTGTAAGGACGATATCTCTAAATGGGATGCACACCTACCGGTTCTCGAGTTTGCGTATAACAACGCCACGCACGCCGCAATAGAGAAGACACCTTTCTTCCTCTGTTACGGTCGTAACAAACCCATTTCTCAGAAACTGACAGTACCCACCACGGTGCAACCCGCACATGACTTCATTACCGCTATGCACCAGTTGTGGGAACGCACGCATAAACGATTTTGACTATCCAGCAGCAACAAAAGAAGCTCGCTGATCGGAGTCGCAACGATCATTCAATCAAGATTGGCGATCAAGTGCTTCTGGATACACGCAATCTCAACATCAGCCATCCTCCGCCTAAGCTCCGACCTCGCTTCTTCGAAACTTTTCTCGTCAAGGCGCAGGTCACTCCAGTAACCTTCCGCTTGCATTTACCAACTACCTGGAAGATTCACAATGCCTTCCATGTTCAACTTCTCAAGCCAAATCGGGACCCGAATGTCAGAACATTATAGCTTATGCATATAGTGTAGGCCATAGTGGGGTAGCCCATAAGGGGTACAACCCAATTAGGGTTAGTACTTGTACCCAATTCATTCATAGTTCATTCATTCCTTGTTTCTTCTCATGGTATCAGAGTGTGGTGCGGTCTCGAAAGAAGGAGCGAGAAGCACCCGAGTCAAGTGTGAAGGTGTGGGAGGCAAAAGCCGACGCAATACCTGAGAGCGCAGACTCACCAGCACCGGAGGAAGCAGACGCACTAGCACCTAGAGCAGCAGCCTCGCTAGCACCAAGAGCAGCAGCCTCACAAGAACCTAGAGCAGCAGTCTCAATGCCCGGGTCAGGCGGAAAACACCGGTAACAGTCACCCTCATCACTAATAGTCACAGCATACATAGCAGCAAGAATAGCATCAAAGTCAAGGTCAAAGATAGCTACCCCTGCCCTAGACAGCTCGCCCCCGTGAGGGATCTCAGTGGCCTCAGGGAACTGGTGACGCCAAGCGTCCGTCAGGCGGCCAAAGCAGCGCTGGGTGGGGTGCGCAACCCCACACTGCTCACCCGCACGGTCGCCGGTGCGCAGGACGTAGGTGCACGGACCAGTACCCCCACCCCCCGGCGTGCAGCGTACCCACTCACGGACCTGCTGAGGGGACACGGTCTCCCGACTGCGCTGCTGCTGCTGACGCTGACCACCATCGGAGCCACTCCTCTGCAAAGAGCCACGACCTCCTCCTTCTTTGCCTCCGCCACCGCCTCCTCCACCTCCGCCACCTCCACCACACTCACGCCGCTTTGTCGGCGAGTTGCAGTCTCCCTGGCAGACCCCTCTGGGGGTCCTGTCCTTGCTCACTTCTCCACTGTCCTCCCGTGTCCGGCGGCCCCCTCTGGCACCCTGTCTGGTCTTAACCTCCCCTTGTTCTCTACGAACTTGGTGAGTGGTGCTGACCTACAGGATGCGGGGGTTCACCAGTTCACTCGTGCGAGTCAGCGGGTGACCCACGGAACGGACGCTCGGACAGGCCGACACCTGGCCATGACTACACGTCAGCCGGGGTCGAGCCTGTACACACTGACCACTGCGTCTCCTCCAGTCACTGCGTCTGGTCAGGTAGCTGCATCGGGTCAGGTGTTTGCTGCAGCGTCCAGGTCTGGTCCTGAGTCTGCCCCCTGCTCGTGTCGCCTCCTGTCTCACGAGACTCTCCTCTGGCACCACCGCCTTGGTCACCCCTCCCTGCTTCGTCTCCGAAGCATGGCCTCCTGTGTCCTTGTCTCTGGTCTTCCCCGGTCCCTCCCTCCCCTTCCTCCGGGGCCTGGCCCTACCTGCGTCCCCTATGTCGAGGGGCGGCAGCCGGCTGCCCCTCACTCCTCCCAGTTTCCTCCGACAGAGGCCCCGCTGCAGACGCTTCACATGGACGTGTGGGGCCCAGCCCGCGTCCGTGGACAGGGTCACGAGCGCTACTTCCTGCTGGTGGTTGACGACTACTCGCGTTACACCACAGTCTTCCCCTTGCGCAGCAAGGGTGATGTCACTGAGGTGTTGATCGACTGGATCCGCGCAGCTCGTCTCCAGCTCAGGCGGAGCTTCAGCTCGGACTTTCCTCTTCTGCGTCTTTACTCTGACAGAGGCGGAGAGTTCTCCTCTGGCCTTCTGCGAGCCTACTGTCGTGCACGAGGCATCCGCCAGACCTTCACGCTTTCGGACTCTCCACATCAAAATGGGATTGCTGAGCACCGCATTGGCATGGTCATGGACGTCGCCCGTACGTCCATGATGCATGCGGCTGCCCCCCATTTTCTGTGGCCGTTTGCGGTCCGGTACGTGGCGCATCAGATCAACCTTCAGCCCAGGGTCTCCATGCCGAAGACCTCCCCAGCTTTGCTGTGGACGGGGAAGGTTGGCGATGCGTCTGCGTTCCGTGTCTGGGGATCTCGGGCGTTTGTCCGCGACTTGTCTGCGGACAAGCTGTCCCCTCGTGCTGCTCCTTGCATCTTCGTGGGTTTCCCCCTTGACGCGCCAGGGTGGCAGTTCTACCACCCCACCTCTCGCCGTATTCTGTCCTCCCAGGACGTCACGTTCAACGAGTTGGTCCCCTACTACCGTCTCTACCCCTACCGCACTCCGTCCCTCCCCCCGCCACCGCTCTTCCTTGTGCCAGGTCCCCCCCCGGTAGACCCCCTCCCCCCTCAGGGTCCTGCCCCTTCAGGTGTGTCCCAGGTAGACGCAGTCGAGCCTGTCGAGGTTACTGGTGACTCTGGTGCTGCTGAGGGTGCTGAGCCTGGGGGTTCTCAGCCTGGGGGTGCTGAGACTGGGGGTGCTGAGCCTGGGGGTGCTGAGCCTGGGAGTGCTGAGCCTGGGGGTGCTGAGCCTGGGGGTGCTACGCCTGGGGGTGCTGAGCCTGGGGGTGCTGAGCCTGGGGGTGCTACGCTTGGAGGTGCCGAGCCTGAGGGAGCTGGGCCTGCTCGTGCTCTGCCTGGCGGTTCTCCAGGTGCTTCGTCTCGCCGGGAGCCACTCTCTCCACAGGAGCTGCGTGAGTGGTTTGCCCGACGCTGGAGGTGAGCTGCTGGAGCTGGAGGTGCTGCAGGTACTGGAGGTTCTGCTGCTGCTGAGGGAGCTGGTGCCACGGGTCCTGGAGGTGCTCGTACTGGGAGTACTGGAGCTGCTGGGCCTGCGGGTACTTCTGGAGCTGGAGCTGCTGCGGGTGTTGGCGCGGAGGCTACTGCTGCCGGTCCTGGAGGCGGTCCTGCTGGGGGTACTACTGGTGCTGCTGGAGGTACTGGAGCTGCTGCTGGTGCTGGTCCTGCCACTGGGGGTGCTGGTGCTGTCTTTGCTGTGTCTGGAGTCGCCGCGCGGCCTCGGCTGTACTTCGTTCCACTCCTTCAGCAGGTTCTTTGTCTCCCGTCTTCTACTGGTCCTCCTCCTCCCTTAGAGTGTCCACAGCATGTCCCGTCGCAGTTATTGTTACAGCCGGCCTCCCCACTGCCTGCTCCGTCTCCCTACACTGGTCCTACTAGAGGTCTTGCTGAGCGTGGTGAGCCTGCGTCTCGCCCTGCGTCGCCTGTCCGTGCTGCTCGCACTAGTGGTCGCGGTTCGCATCAGCGTCCTCCTCCTGTCCCTGGCACGCACCCGATGTCTCTGCGTCCGTCTACTGCTCCTCTGCGTGCCCCTTTGCCTTCTCCTCCTGAGTCTTCTCTTCCTGCTCTTGCCGACCCGGAGTCGGACTCTCTTCGTGCTGCCAGTCCTACTGTCACGTGTCTCCTTGCTACTGTTGTCACTGACCCTTCCTTTGAGTCCACTGCTGCGTCTGCCCTAGTCGCTGAGCTCGTCGACTTTGCTGCTCGCTGTCGCCTAGACTACGCCGCCAGTCTTGTTGCTGAGTCTACGTCTCTCTGTCCTCCGTCCGTCGGGGGTGAGTGTGCCCTTGGCACGGACGTCCTCGAGGACAGGCAGGAGGAGTTCCAGTGCTTGGCCGCTGCTTCACCTCATCTCGTGTCCGTACTGCTTACCCCCGAGGGAGACACGGATGCACTTGACATCCCGACTCCGCGCTCTTACGCGGAGGCGATAGAGGGTCCCTACTCCTCTCAGTGGTCGGCAGCTATGGACGCAGAGATGGCTTCCTGGAAGTCCACAGGCACCTACATTGACGCTGTTCCCCCTCCTGGGGCGAACATCGTCAGTGGCATGTGGATTTTCAGGGTGAAGCGACCGCCGGGTTCTCCGCCTGTCTTCAAGGCGCGTTACATGGCTCGTGGCTTCAGTCAGCGGCAGGGAGTTGACTACTTTCAGACCTTCTCTCCCACCGCAAAGATGACCACTCTTTGGGTACTACTGCACATAGCTGCTCACCGTGACTATGAGCTACACTCTCTTGACTTCAGCACTGCTTTCTTGCAGGGCAGCCTGCACGAGGAGATCTGGCTGCGCCGCCCACTTGGCTTCACTGGGTCTTTTCATCCTGGCACCCAGTGGAGCCTCCGGCGGCCAGTCTACGGTCTCCGCCAGGCACTGCGTGAGTGGCACGACACACTGAGGACTACACTTGTGGCTCTTGGGTTTGCTCCCTCTACTGCCGACCCATCGCTGTTTCTGCGCACCGACACTTCTGTACCGCCGTTCTACATCCTTGTGTACGTCGACGACTTGGTCTTTGCCACAGCTGACACTGCTGGACTCGCCCACATGAAGTCCGAGCTGCAGAAGAGACACACGTGCACTGACCTGGGTGAACTGCGCAGCTACCTTGGCTTGCAGATCACTCGGGACAGAGCACGCCGCACCATTACCTTGACTCACTCACACATGGTGCAGCAGGTCCTTCAGCGCTTTGGCTTCACGTACTGCTCGCCTCAGGCCACTCCTCTGCCTACTCGCCACTCGCTCTCAGCTCTGCCTTCGGATGAGTCCGTAGAGTCGAGTGGCCCGTACCCAGAGCTTGTTGGCTGCCTCATGTACCTGATGACCTGCACACAACCTGACCTTGCATACCCTCTTAGCATTCTCGCACGCTATGTTGCTCCTGGGAGACACAAACCAGAGCACATGGCTGCAGCGAAGAGGGTGTTGCGCTACTTGTGCAGTACGTCAGGCATGGGGCTTGTGTTTGGAGGGCAGAGTCCAGTGGTCCTCACTGGGCACGCAGACGCTTCTTGGGCTGTCGACCAGGCTACGCAGCGGTCGTCACAGGGTTACACCTTCAGCCTTGGTTCCGGCTCTGTTTCGTGGCGAGCTACTCGCTCGTCTTCTGTTCTCGGCTCCAGTTGTGAGGCTGAGATCTACGCAGGAGCCATGGCTGCACAGGAGCTTCGCTGGCTCACCTACCTGCTGACTGACCTCGGAGAGCCGCCTCGTTCTCCTCCAGTGCTGTACGTAGACAACAAGGCCATGCTGGCCCTGTGTCAGGAGCAGCGAGTGGAGCACAGAACGAAGCACATTGCTCTCCGCTACTTTCTTGCTCGTGAGCTGCAGCAGCGTGATCAGCTGCGTCTTGCGTACGTGGCCTCTGAGGCCAACACTGCTGATATCTTCACCAAGGCGCTTGCGCCTTGTGACCATCGGCGCTTCTGTACTCAGTTGGGCCGTGTGCCTGCCTTGCCTCATTTGCTCACCTCTTGACCTTGCTTGTAGTGTTACATATATATATACACCTGCTCTTGCTTGTCTAGCCTTTTTATATATATGTACTCCTGCATGTGAACTGGCCTTGTGGCCTTGAACTTGTGCTCGGAATGTGTGGTGACTTTGTGATCCACCATGAGCTTGCTTTGCTTGACTGGTCTTGTGACCCCTTGTTCTCCCCCACTTTGCCTATGGGGGTGTGTCAGAAAACTATAGCTTATGCATATTGTGTAGGCTATAGCGGGGTAGCCCATAAGGGGTACAACCCAATTAGGGCTAGTAGTTGTACCCAATTCATTCATAGTTCATTCATTCCTTGTTTCTTCTCACCGAACACGATCTTCAAAGGTCGCCAGCAGCCGCTGCTACCACCAGTGATCGTTAATGGGGAACCTGAGTACGAAGTCGATTCCATTCTGGCACACTGACGACGACATAATGGCACCTTGGAGCTCTTGATTCGTTGGAAAGGCTATGATCCTTCCGAGGATAGCTGGGTACCTGAACACAACATGGATATCGCCCGTCCTCCTCTCCAAGACTACCTTGTCAAGCAGGGTGTTACTTCTACCACTCAGCTTTGAGGGGGGGAAATGTGTAATCCCAAGTGCCAATAGCCTTGCGTGCTTGTGCGCACTTGTTATTGTATTATCAGGAAGGACGTGTGTTGGATGCACGTCATTCTGAGTGCATGTCATCCTAACGTCCTGCCGAGTGCTCGTGATATTCATGCGTGCATTGTTTGCATGTACATATGTCATTGTGCATGGTTGTTGGATATTTTCATCTCTGTGTTTTTCTCCGAGTTTAAATGCTTGATCATGCAAGAGAAATCCAGGGCTTTCCAACGATACCAAGATCACCTTATTCCGACCAAGATCGCCCAAGTTACAAGATTTCCAAGACTTGGATTTCTTTTTACCTTTTGGGGTTATATCTAATTTGGGTGATTACTTGGGACATGACTATAAAGGGATCTTTGGTTGGGTGGTTAGGGAAGGCAACCTTGACTTTTGGATTGGGGTAGCTAGAAGTTTCTAGCATGGGTTGCAAATGTTGCAACACCTAGGCAAAATCCAACTAGATTGGATTTTGCATGTGACACCTCAAGGACCTCATGATGAGGGTTGCATCCTTGCTGCTAGGAAGGTTCCTACCATCCTTCCCTAGCTCTTGGAGAACCCTTTCCCTCTCATGGTTCTCTTGGAGTCCCCAACTCCAACTCTCTATGCTATAATGCTTGTACTTCCTCCACCATTCTAGTCATGCGACTGTTGGACGTTTTTACATGGTTCTCACTTTATAGACCATCTTAACGACCGATTCAACTTGGAGATGGTAGCTAAGCCTAGGGCGCACAATCCTACCGAGAGGATTTGCGTTTAGTTAAGTAGTGATTTCGTCGTAAGCTCTCAAAGTGACGGATCCTGAACAACAGCGTGTTCCCGAAGGTTCGCTTTATCTTGTTTATCCTTGTATTTTCTGAGTATAAAAACGCCTTGTATTCAGTTTTCGTGACAAGTTTTGATTGAGAATTTGATCTTGTAACATGTTTGCCAGTGGTGCAAGTTGCGTTAAAGCCGTGCCGACTTTGTGTGGATACCGGCTACCAAGCGTGGCAGTAGATCATGCGCACCTACAAAGCGACCGACAACCTCTACATCAGCCACCCGGAGAAGAGACTGGCCACCATTCGCATGGGCAAGCAGGAATCGGCGACTGTGTACTGCAATCGAGCGTCGCGAATTTTGGCCGACATGCGAATGGCTAGTTTCGAGTACTCGGTGGCGTCGTATATCACGCATGTCATCAATGGCCTCCCCTCGAGCCACAATATGATGCGACGGATGCTGATCATGCCCGGCGCACGCGAGACTCTGAACGAGGATTCGCTTTCGAGTCACATCATCTAGGATGAGTTCATGCAGGAGTCTGAGCGGTCTTCAGAGCTTTTTCCGCAGGCCAACTACGTCGCTCCGATGAAGAAGGGACATCAGACGGTGCAGCGTGGTAAGTTGGGCGGAGGAGGAGGTGGTGGCGGAAAGTCGTCGAACACGAAGTCAATGGAGGGCGCTGACTGCGGGAAGTCGGCAAAGGGCAATGATTGCGGTAGTAGTGGTTCGCGTCGAGGAGGACGTCGCTGCTACATCCGCAGAGACCCTGACCATCTCTCACACGACTGCCCTGATCGCGACGAGTCCGACGATGATCAAAGAAGAAGCCGCGGGAAGTCTGACAGCGAGCGTCGTCGTCGAGACCACAAGCCGCGCAAGGAGAAGCCAGCATCGTCGAAAACGCCGCTGAAATCAGAGGAAGACACCTCGAGAGGCAAGGAAGCCTCTAGCTCGATGGTTGGCGTGGTTGAGCCAACTATTTCGCTAGCGCCGGAGGCTGGAGAAGACTTCCAGGCTGTCGCTGTAGCGGTGCAGGCGAATCTGAGCGTGGTGCTCCTCGATAGCGGCTGCTCTCATCATCTAATGGGAACGCGAGAGGCCTTTGTCGACATGAAGCCAGGAGGTGAAATCCGTCACGTGCGCGGATTCAATGGGGCGCTTCAGAATATCAAAGGTCATGGCACAGCTGCTCTGAAAGGGGAGATCGGAAAGCAGATTCTGATCCCCGACGTGTTGTACGTCCCGGGCGTGCAGGCAAATCTGTTGTCGGATGGCCAGCTGAAGGAAAACGGCGTGAAGCTGCAGAACGAGGGTGACGAGATGGTGCTCGTTTTCGCTGCAGGAGATATGCTCGGTCGAGCATACTACACCACCCGAGTCCTCTGCACCGACCTCCGCCCCTGCTACTTGAAATCGACTACATCCGCGACAGAAGCAGTTGCTCTGCGGACGATCGTATCGGCGACGAAGTCCAAGCCGGTTAAGTGGCACGCGAGGCTCGCGCATGTCGGCATTGACACGATTATGAGTTTGGCGAAACATGAAGTTGCCCTCGGCCTGGACATCGAGAAGTCAACTGGAGCCGATGTGCCGTGCACCTCCTGTGTCGGCAGCAAGCTAGCGCGTCATACTTTTCCGGAGAAGGGATCGGACGCTGAAACCGCGCTTGAAGTCGTGCACATTGACCTCTGCGGCCCCTTTTGCGTGACCGCCATGGATGGGAGCCTCTATTTTCTCCTCCTCAAGGACCGCAAGACTCGCTATGTGTGGGTCTGTCCGATCGCGAAAAAGAGCGACGTGCTCGGAGTGTTCGAGAAGTGGCTGAAGGAGGTGGAGCGGCAGACGACGAAGTCGGTGAAACGGCTGTGCTCTGACCGGAGAGGGGAGTTCCTCGATAGGGCATTTACAGACCTGGTCGAGGACAAGGGTATCCTCCACAACCTCACCTGCCCCTACACTCCGCAGCAGAATGGCATGGCGGAGCGGGAGATGCGCACGGTGGTCGAAGCTATGCGGACGATGCTGCTTCACATGGGGGTGAAGCATCACTGGTGGCACCTCGCCTTTTGCCACGCCGTCTGGGTGCGCAACTGCCTTGTACGGGCTTCACTTCCTCCGAGGACGACGCCGTACGAGCTGCTGTTCGAGAAGAAGCCGGATCTCACGCTGGCGTGCGTGAGGGGCTGCATGGTGCAGTTCATGATCCCGGAGCAGCAGCGCGGCGGAAAGTTGGCACCGAAGGCACGGTGGGGAATTCACCTCGGTGTTTCACCGGAGAGCAAGGGATGGGATGTGCTAGACCTCACCGGAATTCACCTCGGTGTTTCGCCGGAGAGCAAGGGATGGGAGGTGTTAGACCTCACCGCCAACCGCATTGTCACAACCGTGGAGGCAATCTTCTATGAGGCGATGTCTGTGGAGGAGTGGAAGGTAGAGCACGGGCCCGCGTCAGAGCGGACGCAGATTTCTACGCCGACGGGTTCGTCGCCAGCCGCGATTTCATTGCTCGAATCCGAGGACGATGGTCCTTCTGAAGATCCTTCTCCCTCAGTTCTGCCCTCGTCAAAACCTCCTCCTCTTCCCGCCTCCCCCCCATTGCTCGCTGCCGATTTGTCTAAGTCGGTATCGACGTCGGCTGCCAGCGATGAGGGGAGCATTGGTGCGTTGCCTTCGGCTCCGCCCATTGGCATCGCTGGCAGTCGACGTAATCTGATCGGCAAGCAAGTCGGCGTTGGAGAGGAGTCTCCACCGACAGGGAAGCCGTCGAACGAGAAGCGCGTTTCAGAGAAGCTGTCGACAGGGAAGCCGTGGAACGAGAAGCGCGATTCAGAGGAGCTGTCGAACAAGGAGCACGCTTCAGAGGAGCGGACGATGAGGCAGCAGTTCGACGATGGCACATCGGGCAATGTTGTTGAAGTCATCGGCGGCGCTGATGGGGAGCTGTCGACTGGAGAGCAGTCCAGCGACAGCGACGTGGTGGAAGTCTCTGCCAACAAGCCTGCAGTTCGATGTTCCACCCGCTCCAACTTTGGCAAGCCTCCCGAGAGATTGAGCTACCATGCGTGCCTCCCGCCGATCTCCTAAAGCACTGTGCTCGACGATGCGCAGTTCGACGTCGACGTGCCCGAGCTCGACCCCGATGTGCACGCTGACCCGGAGCACCGTTGGGACATCGCCAACATGACGGTGAAGGAGGCGTTAGCGAGCTGGAAGGGCAAGGCGGTGAAGGCCGCCATGGACGAGGAGATCCGAAGTCTAATCACTAACGGCACGTGGGAGCTGGTCGAGCGTTCGCGCGGCGTCAATGTTATGAAGAACCGCTGGGTTCTGACGACGAAGTATCACATCGACGACACGGTCGCACGCGAAAAAGCCCGTCTGGTGGTAAAAGGCTTCACGCAGAACTACGGAGCTGATTACGACGAGACGTACGCACCGCTCGGGAGCTACGTCACGCTGCGGATTTTTCTCTGCATCGTCGCCGTTCTTGATCTGCACCTCATGCAGCTCGGCATGAAGAATGCTTTTCTGCAGAGCAAGCTCGACCGTGTGCTCTACATGGACCAGCCGACTTACTGTTATAGACAGAGTAGGCTTCAGTGTGCCTGAAAAACGAAAGATAGAGTGCACAGTCGGATTTCTGCATAGCGGCTTTAAACGTTCATAGCATTCTGGTCACAGCTTCAAATGACCTGATTCAACTTGGATCTGGAGCGTCTTAACGTCGCAATTTAGATCGCACGATTTCACCAAGTATTGCCGATACAGCGTCGGTTTGAACGAACGGCTCTATGGCAGCCACTATAGTCTTAGAACACAAGATAGGAAGAGTTACGAGTTGGGAATAACTACCAGCTCCTACAAACCCCAAGAGCCGAGGTAAAGTGATGTGGAACAGTGCCACACTGTCACCAATCAAGAAGGGTCTCAAAACTACCCTCCACAAGGGCCTACACCAAGTGAAATGTTACACTACACATTGTAATATAACTATTCTTAATATCTTGAAGTGCACCCTTTTGGCGAGCTTCGAAATCACTTGAAGCTTAAAAACCAAGGCTCGGGTTCTTTATCACAACCTCATCCTTGAGTTCTTGATGGGTCTGCTGCACACACCTGCAACACGCCGAACGCTCCACACACACGACAAAATAGAAATCGTGCACGAGACACACGACAAAATAGAAACCGCGCACGGGACACAAACGACCGCGTGACACGCGAATAGCGATAACTTGCTATTGACTTGACACATACACTCGACATCATGACTCAACATTCACACACTATTATAAGCATGAAATATATATTATCCCATGCCCTCATGCCATTCCATGCACACAAGCATGCACGCATACGGACAACAAGCCGAGTGCAAACCGTAGGGTTGCACCAACAAACTCCCCCTCGGATTGTTAGCCTTAGGATATGTTGCTCTCTCTCAGTTCAGAGCCATCGCAGCCAGATTGCAACACTTCCAATGCTGCTGCTCCACCAGCCTCTTAGTCATCATGTCAGCCGGCTGCCCCGTGGTCATCACTTAATGCAACTCAACTTCACCCGCGGCCACCATGCTTCTCGTCCACTGCCACTTTACCCTCATGTGCTTGGTGAGGCCGTGCAACACAGGGTTCTTAGCAGGAACAATGGCTCCCTGGCTGCCACAGTAGAGTGGGGTAGGTCCTTGCTTCTCCTCCCACAATTCAGCCAGCAAACGTTGCTGCCACACAATCTCCCGTACCGCACGGAAGAGTGCCATGCACTCAGACTCCACCGAGCTCAAAGCTTGGTCAACCTGCTTCTTGCTCTCCCAAGCAGTTGGGCCTCCACCAACACAGCAGATGAAGCCTCCCACACTCCTCTGGTTCCGATGCATAAGAGGCATTGGAGATTGCGGTGAGGAACAAACGCCCGGGTTCAACACCATTCGCGTCCTTTCGGGGCCTTTGCGCCGCCGTCGAGTATTGCAGCCCAACAGTCGGTGCTTGGCCAATGTACTTGGCCACCCTCAATCCAGTTGCTACCTGCTCCTCATTAGGGAATTGCACAACCCTAGCCAGCTGCCCGGTAGCAAAGACCACGTCCGGCTGAATGTTTTCCGCCGCATACATGAGGCTGCCCACCAACGAGTGAAAACGGCACCTCTCCTCTTCACCAACGCTCTCCTCCTTTGGTCCCTTCAGACACTTGAGACCAGAGGAAAAGGGAGTAGCCACATGGCCTTCAATCTGCCCAAAGTTTGCAGCCAAAGCCTCTAGGTACTTCCGTTGGTGCACCCGCATGTGTCGCTTCTCCAGGTCACGCTCGATGTGGAGCCCAAGGTAGAAGTTCACGTCACCAAGGGACTTGCACTTGAACTTGTCTTGAAGTTTCAGCATCATCTCCTTCACAAGGTCAGAGGAGGGTGAGAAGATGAGGATATCATCTACCTACACCACCATGAAGCTCCTCTGCTCCCCCTCGCCAAGCATGAACAAGCAGTGATCGGCCGTTGAGGGAGTGAAGCCGATCTCCTCCAACACTTCGCGCAGCTTCATGTACCATTGCCTAGGTGCCTGCTTCAGCCCATAGAGGGCCTTCTTCAGCTTCCACACTCTGCCACTACCATCATCAAACCCCTCTGTCTGCGCCATGAAGATCTCTTTCTCTAGAACGCCTTTGGGGAATGCCGTTAAAATGTCTATCTACTTCACCACCCATCCTTTGATGGCGGCTCCCGCGAGTAGGGTCCGCAGCGTCGTTGGCTTCACCACATGAGCAAACAGCTCCTTGAAGTCGACCTTCTCCTTTTGCTGGTACCCCTTGGTCACAAGCCGTAGCTCTCGATCTTGCCATCGGCGTCCGACTTGATCTTGAAGAGCCACTTGGACGTTATCGCCTTGCATCCCTCTGGTAGCTCCACCAATTCAAACATGTTATTCTCCTCAATGATTCGCAGCTCACTCTCCATCGCCTCCTTCCACTCCTCAGCATCACTACTCTCCAAGGCCTCCTTGACAGTTGCTGGTTCTCCAGGCATCTCCACCGGAGAGAAGAACACGAACGCACTTTCCTTGTAGTCAATCTCCTCGTCGTCTCCGACCATCATTGCCGCTCCGACCAGGGCTGACTTGCCCTGCTTTTGCAGTGCATCATAGGTCAGCCTATTAGGGGGTTGAACTCTCCTCTTGCCCCTTCCTTCTTCCTCAGATGCAAGGACTTGAAGGCCTTGGCGTTGCTGCGGGGTGACTTGTATCCGTGGAGCACTTGTAGCGCGTGAAGGAAGTGTCAGTCCTCCTCTTCTTCCTCTGCATCCTTGGCCTCCTCTCCCCCATTCACAAGGGAAGATTGCCTTGTGGGAGTGCTGCCGCTGCTCAGCTCCAAAGGCAACTCTACATGCTCCAGGCCGGAACTCTTCACCTCCCCAAACTGCCTATCTTTGCCTCATTCTCCGCCTTCCAATCCCTGTACATGAGGTTCTCCATGAAATCGCAGTCCCTGCTCACCATGAACTTCTTGGTGAATGGGTCCCAAAGAAGCCACCCCTTGCTGTTTTGAGCCATGCCCAAGTGCACGGCCCATATCGCCTTGGGACCAAGCTTGTTGTGCCGAAGATGCTTAGGTACGAGCGCCATGCACATGCACCCGAACACCCGAAGCATATCCACCTTTGGCTTCCTTCCAATCCACTCCACATAGGGCACCCATTTGTCTGCTCCCACATGAGTCAGGGCTCTGTTCTTGGCCACACATGCACTCCGCACCGCATCAGGCCAGAAATAGTCGGGTAACCCGGCTTCAATGAGCAACCCGAGTGTCGTCTCCGTGATTGTGCGGTTCGCTCGCTCGGCGATACCGTTCATTGCAGGGGAGTAGGGCATGGTAAGGGAGTGCCTTATCCCATTCTTCTTCAGCCACATTCCGAACTCCTTGCTCAGGAACTCTCCCCCACGATCGGTGCGGATCGACTTCACAAGCCGGTCTTGTTGCCGCTCCACCATCGGCAACCAATCGGTCTTCACCGTTTCAGCTACGTCGCTCTTCTTGGACAGCACGTACACCCAGTTCATGCGGGTGTAGACATCCAGTATGGTGAGGAAATATTCAGCTCCAGCAGCTCCAAGCTTCAGGGGCCCACCACGTCCATCACCACCTCATCGAGTGGTGCCTTAGCCGTTGCCTCCGAACTCGAGAACGGGAAACGAGTGAACTTGGCTTGCATGCACGTCGGGCAGCCAAGTACCTCATCGGGCTCCCCCTTCACACGTATGCCAGCAACCATCTCATTCTTCACTAGCTGCTGCAGGATGGGCAGGGCCACATGCCCCATCCGCCGATGCAAGGTGAGCCAACCACACTCCCCCGTAGCCGAAGTTGGGTTGGAGAATGCCGCGCTCGCAATAGAGCCCCACATATTCTCTCCGTAGTCCTCCTCCGCTGCAGCCTCGGGATTCTCCTCACCCTTGTGCTGCTCCTTGGCTGCTGCACCATTCTCCTTAGGATCACGAGTTTGCTGGTCCCTCCAAGTTTGCTCTTAGAGCTCAATCTCCTTAGCTAAACCACTTCACCCTTGGTGCTGATGCTTGCTGACACTTGCCTCTCCTTAGGCATGGGGACCATGGGGATCTGCCACATCTCGTTGTAGATATCCCTATCCTCATGGAGGTCCCAAAGAATCCGCTCGCCAAGCCTTGCGGTGTAAGTCTTAGCTCCCTTCGAGTTCGTGTCCATGCCGGCCTTTGCTAATCGCCGCACGGAAATCAGGTTCGCAGCAAGGCTGGGCACCCAAAGCACGTTCTTGAGGCCCACCATCTTCCCATCAGCACCCTTGAACATGGCCTTGCCCATGCCATTCACCTCTGCTCTCTGCCCCAAAGCCGATGTGACATGCTTCACCGGTGACGGTTCAAGTTCAGTGAGCAAGTCCGGGCGAGGTGTCATGGTGTAGGTAGCGCCGCTATCGATCACCCAATAGTCCAGGGGGTGTAGGGTGACCTTTACCACAGCTGCTGGCTCCTCAAAGCCTTCATCCTTCTCAGGTCCAGCTGGTGCTTGCGTTGACACAAAGTAAAATTGACCCGGGTACCGATCGCCGCTCGGGTCCATCTCGTTATTTCTACTCCGCATGTTTGCAGCTCCACTTCCGCGACTGCCACGGCCTCCACGGCCTCTTCCTCTCCCTCCTCGTGCTCCTCTACCCTCCTGGCCTTGAGGAGGGGTCCAACCATCAGGGAGTTTGTAGTAGTTGCGCCACATATGTCCGCTCTTGTGGCAAAAGTGGCACTCGCCGTCGAATTGGCCACGACCGCGCCGTAGCTCTTGTTGTCGCTGCCTTAACCGCCACTCCCGCGGCCTCCACCAAAGTTGCTGCCACCAAAACTTCCCCCCCCCCTCGTCCCCTGCCTCTTCCTTGGCCATATTCACGGCCTACGCTCGCTGCCCTAGCGCCATCCGCACTTGCCAACTCACGGCAGCGGAAGTCCTCTTGAAGGATCGCGCGCTTCACGTCTTCAAATGAGAGACGGGTCAGATCACGGTTCAAGTTAATGATGAGCGAGGACCACGATTCCTGGAGTAGGGCCAGCAAATTTGTCTTCTTCTGGAGCTCACTATAGTTGAGATCCGCTCCTTCAAGCCGCGTCAACAAGTCGAAGAATTTCTGCACCCCTTCTTCAACCGCTTCATCCTCTTCAATTCGTAGCGTCGCCATTTGCCGTTCCAACACCACTGCTAACGCCGTTGTTGCAGGAGCGTGTACACCCTTGAGAGCAGCCCATGCTTTTGGTCCCTTCTCTGGTACACTCTGGAATGGCTTGATGTGACGGATTTGACTGCTCCCCAACGCTTGCCCAAGTAGGAGATAGCCATGTGCGCTCTTCCGCACCCACGGGCTCTTCTCCGGGTCGTTCTCGGGATGCTTCTCCATTCCTTCCATCACCTCCAACAGATCATAGTGATCAAACTCGTTCTCCATTCTGAAGGACCATTCAGCAAAGTTGTCGCCGTTGAACTTGTCAAGCCCGAACACTCTTGGTTCATCCCTTGAAGGTCCAAGAGTAGGTTGCACGGGCACCACGGCTGAACCACGAGCTTGGCATTGTGCTTGGGCTTCTCCACTGCCACCAGCACCTCTGCCACCCCTTTCCCCAGGTCCAGCCATTATCGAAACTGCTCCAAGGGGCTCTGATACCCATTGTTATAGACACAGAATGCTTCAATGTGTCAAAAAAACGAAAGATAGAGTGCACAGTCGGATTTCTGCATTGCAGCTTTAAACGTTCGTAGCGTTCTGGTCACAACTTCAAATGACCTGATTCAACTTGGATCTAGAGTGTCTTAATGTCGCCTTCAATAAGAAATTTAGATCGCACAAATTCACTAAGTATTGACGACACAGCGTTGGTTTGAACGAACAGCACTATGGCAGCCACTATAGTCTTAGAACACAAGATAGGAAGAGTTACGAGTTGGGAATGACTCCCAGCTCCTACAAACCCCAAGAGCCGAGGTAAAGTGATGTGAAACAGTGCCACACTGTCCCCAACCAAGAAGGGTCTCAAAACTGTTATGTGATGCTATCACTTGCATTCACGTCTGTCTGTTTGTGTTCGTGCGTTGCATGCGTGGTGTGAGCGTGTGCAAGAATTTGTGTTTGATGTGGTTTGGTTTTTCTGAGTGTGTGTGTGAATGTTTTTTGGCTTGAGCAGATATCTGAAGTGACTCCTCTGCTCAAGAGCTTTCCGACGAACCAACTATCGCTTCAATTGGAGCACGAACAAGAAAGTTACGAACGTTGGAAGTTCGTATGCTTTTGATATTTGGTTGTGGTGACTATGGAAATTTGTGGGGTTGACTCCATAAGGGGTATAGACTTTTGGGGGTTGGGAAATTCGTCAACATCACAGTAGATGCTGCCAAGTGGTTGGGAGGAGCCAAACCAGGTTGGCAAGTGTGGCCAAGTTGGGCAAGGTGGATGGCATGGGTTGGAAAGTGACAAAAGTAAAAGTGGGGTTCCTATAGGGAAGGGTTTTGGTGTGCTTATGGGGTTTCCTTGGTTGGGGACTCCTTGGGGACCTTCCCTCTTGTCCTCCCGTTCCCTCCCACCTGGTTAATTGCCACTTCAACTTCCCTATGTGAACTTGTGATTGAGTTAAGTTCTATGGCAGCATAACTTGAGAAATACTTCACCTTTGCATACGATTCAACTTGGGAATTGTAGCTACGCTCTAGAGCTACAAAATATCTAAAATTGGTGAAGTGTTAACAGTGCGTTATTCGTCAACGGCGTTTCGTGTGAACTCGACATTTCTGTCCAGAATTCTAAGCCAACGATTTTGAGAAATTTAGGCACCTAATCTTCATAGACTCCATCCTTAGTCTCTAACAAGTGATATCAGAGCTGATTAAGGACTTTGTGGAGATTCTGCTGAAGTGTGAAGACCCTCATAGACCCACCATGGCCTGTGGGCGTACCTAAGTGGAGTTCTAGAGGTGGGATGTGACTTCCCCTAAGGGGAAACTCTGCCGAAATTTCGTTGGCTCCGGCACTTGTGAAGAATGTGTGGATCTATATTGTGACCAGCAAAGGGGGGAGCTGAGACCTCTGATTGGGAGCAGAGGAGATGAATCAAGGGAGTGAGATGCAGCTGAGAAGAGAAGTGAACCGCCACCATCCAAGATCGAAGCTTTGGATGGCTCCAACTACGAGGAATGGAGCGGGCGGATGCGGAGCGCCTTCAAGCGCTACAAGCTGCTGAAAATTGCAATGGGAGAGGAGAAGATGCCGGGGGAAGGAGATGCCCGCGATCGGTGGATTGAGAAGAGCGTGGTGCCGTACGACCTCATCCTCCAATCGTTCAACAATGACATGTTCCAGCACATCAAGGATTTGGTGGAGTTGGATGATTCCAGACCGAAGGCATGGAAGCTGCTACGCGACGTGATTCAGCCCAACACGCTGCCGCTGGTGATTGAGTTGGAGGAGTTGGCTGCCCTCTCCATGAAACCGGGAGATGATGTAAAACCGGTCCTTGACAAGATCAAAGACACCTATGCGAGGATGGCGGCGGCAGGCAGCGAGGTGTCGCAGATGCAGCAGTGCACCAAGATCATCTCGGTGCTTGACAACTCGTGTGACAACCTCATCCCCACCCTCAACGTTCAGTAGGACAAATGGACGCCTGAGTGGCTACGGCAGCAGATTCTGCAGGAGGACTTCCGCAAGCGCCACACGGGAGGTGGTGCTGCCAACAAAACTGCTGAGGGGTATGGAGCTGCAGGAGGCAGCAGAGGAAGAGGGGGTGGGAGAGGCCGAGGCCGTGGGAGAGGCTTTGGCAGAGGGAGAGGCCGAGGTGACTACAATGAATGGCATGGGAGCTCTGGTGGCAGGGGGAGCACCCAAATGGAGGGTGCGTGCTGGTACTGCAAGAAGGCTGGACACCCGTGGTTCAAGTGTTTCAGCCGGCCTGAGGGATGGGCCCCTCCAGGCATGAAGCCGCCAAGTGGTGAACGTGCACGCGGTGGCGCTGTGCAAGGTTCAGGTGCACAAGGTGATGGTGCACAAGGTAAAGCCGACCCTGGGATGTTCCTCATGGTTGAGGATGTGCAAGGGAGTGGGGGTGATGTGGGTTCAGTTGGGAAGGTTGTGATGCACCCCCTCACTCACTGGGCGATCGATTCAGGTTGCACGAGTCATATGACCCCACAGGCAGATTTGCTTGATGAGGTAAAACCTCCTGGGAAGATCAAGTTTGTGGCTGCCGCTTCAGGTGCTTTGCTCCCTGTGATAGATGTTGGGAATGCCAAGGTGATGGGAGCCAATGGAGAGCTTGTGGGGTTTGGGAATGTGCTGTTGGTTGAAGGTTTGTCCGCTAACCTTCTTTCTGTGCGTCGGCTGCAGAAGAGCAAGGCTGAAGTTACCTTCGGCCCAACCAGCTGCCGTGCAAAGCTTGGGAAGTTGCTGCTGTGGAACTTGGAGGAGAAGAGCAGCTGCATCAAGGACTTGTGGCAGCTGCCCATCATCCCTTGGAATGGGAAACCACCAGCAACGGCAAAGGCAGCGGGAGCGGCTAAAGCAACTGCGGGAGGAGAGGAGACTACACCAATTGATGGGGCCCTGGATGCAGTCAAGAAGGTGCAGCAGCCACAGCAGCCACATGGTGAGGTGCTTGCTGGCGTGGATGCGACAGCTGCATGGGCAAGGGCTTCATCTGGGAGTGGTGAGGCTGATTGGGAGACGTGGCATGAGAGGCTGTGCCATGTGAACATTCCTATGCTGCAGAAGTTGATAACGGATGGGTGCTTGAAGGGGTTGGAGGTGAAGGGGGCAGCAAAGGAGATTGGGAGCTGCCCTACCTGCCTTGAGACCAAATTCACGAAGTTTCCCTTCAGCAGCAGCACGGGACCAGCCAAGGCACCACTTGCACTAGTGCACATGGATGTGGTGGGCCCCACGAGGGCTCTTTCTCTCTCGGGCAGCCGCTACTTCTTGACGATTGTGGACGACCACACGCGTGCGGTGTGGGTGTACCCTCTCAAGACTAAGGGGGAGGTGCCAGCGGTTGATCTTAAGGAGTGGATGCCGAGAGCTCAAAGGGAGAGCGGACACAAGGTGAAGGTGATCCGCACTGACAACGGCGGATAATTTATTGGCGCTGATTTTGAAGCGGTGCTGAAGAAGAAGGGGATCCAGCATCAGCTCACGGTGCCCTACAACCCTCAGCAGAACGGCGTGGCTGAGCGGTTCAACCGGACCCTGCAGGAAGGTGCTCGCACTCTCCTTGGGCATGCAGGGCTGCCGGATCCGTTTTGGGCGACTGCACTGCGGCAGGTCGCCCTTGTGAAGAATAGGGTGCTGGCGACTGTGGGGGACAAGCAGTGGGTCCCCTACACCAAGTGGTATGGGAGTGCACCAGCGGTGAACATGCTGAGAGCCTACGGGTGCATGGTGGTGTTTCATGTACCGAATGAGAAGAGGGGAAAGTTGGAAGCTTCTGGGAGATGGGGTGTGCACTTGGGTCTTGCCAAGGACCACAAGGGCTGGTTGATATGGGACTTGACGAGCCAGCAGCTGACTGTGTCAAGGGATGTGAAGTTCCTTGAGTCCTTGTACTACAAGGAATGGAAGCAGGAGCAGCAAAAGCTTCCTACAACACCACTGATCATTGAGGTCGATGAGGTGCAGCGGCCTTCGAGACAACTGCAGGTCACTGTTTCAGAGGAGGAGATCTCTGGGGTGACTGAGGATGGGGAAGAACCTGAGGTGGAGGAGTAGCAGCAACAGCAGCAGCAGCCGCAGTAGCAGGAGGAGCAAGGTGTTCCACAAGGTGCCAAACGTACGGCTGACAGTCCTAGGAGGGATGTGTGCCCTCCTAACAGGCTGACCTATCTGAGCTTTGGCAAGCCAAAGGTGGTAAGGGCTGGAAGTGTGGCTGAGCAGTGTGATAAGGAAGAGATAGCACACTGCTACTGGGCAGCCATCCCTGGGCCCAAGACGCTGGCTGAGGCATTGAGCGGGCCTGATGCTGAAAAGTGGAAGCAGAGTGTGAAGGAGGAGTATGACTCTCTGCTGGAGAATGAGACTTGGGAGTTGTGTGAGCTGCCTCCTGGGAAGAAGGTGTGAGGATCTGGATCGAGCTCAGAAAACAGAATGTGAATTGAATCAAATTGAATGATCACCTGGGTACAACAAGAGGCTCTATATAGGCTCGACACAAGGCCCCGTAGCCAGGTGTTACGCGAAGGTTCCGCGGGTCGCGAAGCGCCCCGAACAGATCCTTACTGAATTCGGTAGAAGGCAATTCGGTGGCAACCGAAAAGCCAGAATTTAGTGCACGCAACCTAGCTCGGTGCTATAACTAGAATAAAATATAGGAAAGCACCTAGCCTAGGAAATCAAGCAATTCATGCATGCATATAATTATCCTATGCTAGAAAGAGCATAATAAAGTAAGGCAAGCAAGCATAGCTGGCATAAGCCGTCGTACTCTCACACGTCCCCCCCTCAAAGCTGGGTGGCGTGAGATACACCCTGCTTGACAAGATTGTCCTTGAGAGCACGGCGTGCATTGCCCATATCAGCTTCTGCAACCCAACTGTTCTCAGTGGGGTCGTATCCCTTCCAGCGTATCAGGAACTCAAGGGTCTTGCCGCCGCGGCGCCGATGAGTGAGAATGCGCTCCACTTCGTACTCAGGTTCATCCTGTATGAGAACAGGTGGTGGTGGTGGTGGTAGCTGCCGTCCCTGGAACTGTTGGCTGGGGTCCTTGTAGGGCTTCAGTAGCTGGACATGGAAAGCGTTCTGAAGCTTCCATGTATCTGGTAAGCGCAAGCGGAATGTTACTGGTGTCACCTGTGCTTCAACGAGAAAAGGACCACAGAAGCGAGGCCGGAGTTTGGATGGGAGGTGAGACAGGTTCAAGTTGCGCGTGTCAAGAAGCACCTGATCTCCGACTGCTACTGAGTGATCACGTCGCTGACGATCGGCATACTGCTTCTGGGAGGTCTGCATCGTGGTAAGTCGTCGCTGAGTCTTCTCCCATAGCTGCTGCATGGTGGTGACGAAGTCATGTGCGGCTTGGACGTGTGCCGGTGTAGTTTGCTGCTGTGGTGTGAGTGATTCCCTTCCGTAACACAAGAAGAAAGGAGTTTTCCCTGTGGCCGCATGTGATGCGTTGTTGTAAGCAAACTCTAGGGTCGGTAACTGTGTGTTCGAGTGGCTGACGTCGTCCTTGCAAGCTGTGCGCAGTAACTGTTCAACCACTTGATTGAGTCGCTCTGTCTGTCCGTCAGTCTGGGGGTGGTATGCTGAAGACATTGCAAGCTTTGTCCCCAACAGTCCCATGAGTTCCTTCCAGAACTTACTGGTGAATTTAGGGTCTCTGTCTGAGATGAGTGTAGCAGGGATGCCGTGGATGGTGATGACGCGGTCGAAGAAGAGGCGAGCAGTTACTTCAGCTATAGCTGTGGCGTTGGTCGGTATGAAGTGACCCATTTTGGAGAACTTATCTATCACTACGAGGATGGAATCATGTCCCCGTGAGATTGAAGGAAGTCCTGTGATGAAGTCGAGGCTAGCGACCTGCCATGGCTGTTCCGGTACGGGTAGAGGCTGAAGTAACCCTGCTTTTTCTGCTTGCTACTCTTTATCCGCTGGCACGTGTCGCAAGAGGTGACGAACTGCTGCATGTCTGCTGCCATCCCGGGCCAGTAGTAATACTTCGCTATCCCTGCTAACGTCTTGTTGCTCCCGAAATGTCCCGCGTAAGGTACGTCGTGAAACTCCTCCAATAGGATCTGCCGTAGCGGGGCATAATTCGGTACCCAAATCTTTCCTGAACCCTTCCTTACAGCTAAGTCTTTCTCCCACTGTAACAGCTTCTTGGTCTGTGCTGTAGCAATCTCTGCGTCCACGGAGTACCCATGTTGGAATAGACCCTTGAGCAGAGGGTTCATCCCGTCGAGCTAGATGCCTGCTACATGTCCGGGGCGGCTCAACGCGTCTGCCTTGTTGTGTAGCCCGGGCTTGTAGACGATGTCGTAGTGGAAGTGAGTTTCCAGGAAGTCCACCCACCGCACCTGTCGTCGTGAGAGCGTCGGCTGCGACTTCAGGTATTTGAGACTGCAGTGGTCAGTATAGACTGTAGTCTTGGCTCCCTCTAGGTAACACCTACACGCCTTGAAGGCTATGACGATCGCTAAGGCTTCCTTGTCATGGATGGGGTAGTTCAGTTTTGCTCCGAGTAGCTTCTTACTGAGGTAGGCGATGGGCTGCAAACTGCGTCCGTAATCCTGCATCAGTACTGCTCCGACAGCTTGGTCACTAGCGTCTGCTTCCACCACGTAGTCCTTGTCTGGATCCGGCAAGATGAGTACTGGCGCTGTAGTCAGTGCTGTCTGTAGCTGCTCCATGGCTTGTTGATGAGGGGTATCCCATTTGTAGGGCGTATCCTTTTTCAGTAGGTTGGTCAGTATCGCTGCTCTTAGCGTACTGCGGCACAAACCTGTTGTAGTAGTTGGCGAAGCCTAGGAGCTGCTGCAACTCCTTCACGTTCTCCGGTACTTTCCATTTCTTGACGGCTTCGATCTTCCGCGGGTCCACGTGTACGCCCCCGGCACTCACCATGTGCCCGAGAAACTGCACCTTCTTCAAGGCGAAGTCGCTCTTCGACAGCTTCACGTAGAACTTGTTGTTCCGCAGGATCTCGAACACCTTCCGCAGATGCTCCACGTGCTCCTTCATGTTCTTGGAGTAGATAAGAATGTCGTCCAGGTACACCACTACGCACTCGTCCAGTAGGGGTCGTAAGATGTGATTCATCTCCGCCTGAAACGTTGCTGGTGCGTTGCAGAGTCCGAACGGCATCACCAAGTATTCGTAGGAGCCGTATCTGGTACGGAACGCCGTCTTGTGGACCGAGTTGTCTGCCATCTTGATCTGCCAGTAACCCGATCGTAGGTCCAGCTTCGAAAATACTGTTGCTCAACGCAGTTGATCCAATAGGTCGTCTATGCGCGGTATGGGATATTTGTTTTTTACTGTCTGTTTGTTCAGTGCGCGGTAGTTGATGCACATCCTTAGACTGCCGTCTGGTTTTGGAGTGAAGAGGACTGGTGCACCATAGGGAGAGGTGGATGGGCGGATCAGTTGTCTGTCCAGTAGATATTCTATCTATTTCTTTATGTCTGTCAGTTCGGTCGGACTTAGTCGGTATGGTGCACGTGAGACGAGTTTCGCACCTGGTTCCTCCATGATCTCATGCTCGTGGGTGCGTGCTGGAGGTACTCCTGCGGGTAGGTCGTCGGGCAATATATCTTTGTACTGCTCCAAGACCTCCTTCACTGCTGCAGGTAGCTCCGAACTCGGCTTCTCCTTCTCTGTTGCTGCCATAACCAGTGCTAAGTAACCCGTGTTACTCTCGTTCACCGTCCGTTCGAACCGTGCCAGTGTCGTTTCAGGAATGTTCCCTGTATCCGTCCAGCTTCGCAGCTCCACTCGTTTCCCGTTGTTGTAGATGCACGCCTTCCTGTTGACCCAGTCGATCTCGGGGTTGAACCGCTTCAAGAAATTTCGCCCCAAGATGAAATCTAAGCTCTTGATGTTCGTGATCGGCAACGTCGGCTTCCACCTCAGCGCCCCCATGTGCAGCTGCAGTGATGCTTCGCCGTGGATGGGAAGTTTCGTACCGTCCACCGTTGTTGCCGAGAACTTGGTCTCCTCCGAAAATTCTCCAATTTTCTCCAACGTCTCGCGGTCGCACACCGAGTGGGATGCACCACTGTCCACCATTGCCTGGAGGCGTCGCCCATTGCAGATCACCTCGAGTAGTAGTGGTTTTTGCTGCTCCGAGTAACCGTAGATGGTCTCGCTTATAGGATCGTAGGGTATGTCGAATAGATCGTCCCTCGGTCCTGCGCTCGAAGCTGCTGACTCCATATCAGTTTTCAACTGAGTTGGGTTAGAAGGCTTTATCCGAGGCCGATTCAGCTTCGTCTTGGCCTGGAACCTTCCCTTAAGCATTTGCAGCTGTGTAGGCTTCTCCTGTGGGCAATGGGGAGCCTTAACACTATGCTGCGGGGAGAGAATATTAACTCCTTGGAATGCATGACCCTTTTCAACGCTCCGGAGTGGTTTGCCCAACTTCTCAGGTACCTGAATAATGTCTGAAGGCTTTTTCTTGGCCTTGAAATCTCCCCTGAATTTTTTAAAGGCTTGAAAACTTCGAGAGAAAATATTCTTACTCTCGGGGGTGTTCGGCTGGAGTTTCTCGGTCGGTGCAGAGTCTTGTTTCGCAGAGCCTCCATTTGTCTCGGCGATTTCCCCTGTTGCCGGCTGGTCGTGGCGTTTTAATTTCGCGCCATCATGTCCTCCTTTTTTCGCCATCGTGGATGTCGCACTGTTGTTTCCCTGCAGCTCCGCTCGTGCCTTCTTCATTTTCCAACATGCCAAGAGTCGATGTCCTGCTCCGCCGCAAAATTTGCACTTCTCATATTTTGTCGGCTGCTGCTTCGCGTCGATCTTGTCGATATCCATTGGGTCGGCGGTCGTGGGTGGTGCCGATCGCTTCGTGCCAAATGATCAGTTTGGCACGTGGCGTCGTGTCTCGGGTTCACATCGCATCAGCGCATCGAATCTCTCTGCTGCACACACCATGTCGTGGTAGTTGTTGTAGTTCGCGGCAATCACTTGTTGGCGGATTTCCATCTTTAGCCCCTCAGTATACTCTTGGATTTTTTCCCCTTCGGTCAGGTCGGTAATTCGGTTGAAGAGGCTCTCCATCTGCTGTGTGTACTGTGTTACACTGCCGAACTGTTTTTGCTGATGAATCTGCTGCCGCGCCATGTAGCTGGAATTGATTGGTTCGAAGCGTTGAATTAAAGCTTCCCAAAACTGCGTCCATGACCCCTCGCCTCGGATCTGTTGGGTGCAAATTCACATTGCACGACATCCTGCCGTCTGTTTGTACGAGTATGCGTGTGCGAATGCATTTGCGTGTGAATGGTATGTTCGTGTGTTTGTTTGCTTTCGCAATTTTCGCTTGAAGCATTTGCAGGTACTCGCAAAATGTGCGCAGCGGCATAACATTGTACGCGCTATGAACAGTACAAGCAGAAAGGACGAGCTCGCAAAGGAACCCAAGATGGAAGCTTTGCGGTTCAACTTACTTGATTGCGCAGATTCAGTTCTATCCAACTCGAAATTGTACTGTTTTGTTTGGTTGACTATAGTGTAGCAGGGCAGGCACTATAGGGGTACAATTTAGGTGAAGGTTGGATGTTGTTTGTCTGTATCTGCATGCTACAGGGCCAGGGGAAACCAGCGAAACCAGCATTTGGCTGGTTGGGCAAAGACAAAACAGGTTCTGTTTTTAGGACCTGAACCTGGTTGTTGTTTTCCCAGGTTGGAAAAACAGAACCAGAGGTTGTTCACCAACCTATCACCTGCTATTTTGTCCAGCCAGGTTGGTTCTGTTGCTTGGAATTACTTTGGGATCATCCCTGGTTGTTCCCAGGTTGATTCCCAAGGTCCTTGCTAGCTAGAGCTATTTTATTCCTTCTCTGTTTGTACCTGAATATAGTGAAATTGATTCAAGCGAATTCCTTCCTTGCTGGAATTTCGTTTTCTACGCGATGCGACGGCGGAATGCTACCCGAGTCAACGCTAGTATGCTAGCACTCCAACGCTAGGCTAACGCTGTCCGAGCCATAACTTCGTAATGGCAGAACTTTTCGCGAGGCAACTTGGCTTATTTTAAAGCTCTTAGAGTGAGCTTCGATATAGCAAATTCTCAGCTTAATCCGGTCGACGGTCTGCACGATACGCTGCGCGACGCTCAAGGTACTCTTGCTGTTTTGACTAAGTCCCTCTTGATCCCTCTCTCTACAAACTCGGACCCGAGGATAGGGGCTGGTCTTGTACCAGGCACCCAAGGACCCTTGGAGGTGACCCCGAGGAGAGGTTTTAAGTGTGATAAAGTCTTAATAGCTTGAGTTTATTAGGCCCTTACACCAACAAGCTGGTATCAGAGCTGCGTTATAGTGATCCTCGATATAGGTAGCTATGGCGGGCAACACCTCGGCGGTAGCTGGTGAATCTTCAGCCCAAGATCGTAGCGGCAGCCATGATTCTGGTGTTTCTGCGCCAAGGGGAGCGCGAACAAGCCAGGGCTCGCTGATCAAGGAGGTGCTGAAAAACTTCACCGTCGAGAAGTTCAATGGTGAGGGCTATGATGATTGGGCCTGGAAAATGCAACTTTATTTCCGTCAAATCGGATTGCTGAAACTAATGATTGGGGAGGAGCCTAGACCGAGTGACCCCGCCCTTCAGGAAGATTGGGACGAGCGCGCCTCGGCTGGCTACTACTTGATGTCGCAGAGTTTGGAGCTGAACCAGCGTCACCACGTCATGCACCTGCTACCGGAGGTTGAGTGCGGTCCGAAGGCGTGGACGGTGTTGAAGGAGCTGCACGCCCCGACCTCCGTTGTTGCAACATTGATGCTGGAGAGGGAGCTGTCCGCGTTGCGCCTGAGCGAGGGAGAGCCGGTGCAACCTGTCCTGGACAAATTGCGCGACCTCTACGCGAAGTTGGCGACCGCAGGAATCACCTACCCGGAGCAAACAAAGTGCTTGAAGATGCTCTCGCTGCTGCCGGAATCGTGGCTTCAATTTACGAGCGGATTGAGCCTGCCGCAGAACCAGAGCTTGTGGACGCTCGAGTGGGTGCGGACGAAGATTCTGGAGGAGGACTTCCGTCGCCGCCAACTGAGGGGTGGAGACGACGGCAGCAGCGGCTACGGGATGCAAGGGAGCCGACGTGGCAAAGGACGTGGCTTCGGTGGTGCTGGACGCGGTGCAAAGAAAGACGACGACTCCAACGACCAACAAGGAGGTACCGGTTGGGGTCGCGGTGCGAAATCTGGACGTGGGGGCAAGTCGGGTGCTGGTGGCAAAATGAAAGGGAGTTGCTGGTATTGTGAGAAGGAAGGGCATCCCTGGTTTTTGTGCTATAAGAAACCCGATGGATGGACCCCCCAGAATCGTCACCAGGATGGCGGCGCGCGGAGGAACCAGAAAAACGGCGCCAACATGGTCGCTGATTCGTCCGACAACAACCCGAAGGGCAACGGCGGTGCGGAGAAGAAGAAGGAGCGCACCGCGGGCCAATTCTTCCATATGGGAGACAAGGGGGAGCAAGGAGACGCATCTGCTAAGGCTGGAGCAGAGCTGCACCCCCTGGACTATTGGGTTTTGGACACAGGCGCTGCTTGGACAATGACGCCGCGCAAGGACCTGCTGGACGACGTACGCGCTGCACCGATTAATGAGGTGTGCTCTGCCTCTGGACACATGTTGAAGGTGGCTGGTGCGGGACGAGCTGCATTTAAGGGAGCGGATGGCAAGCCGGTGGTGCTGCACGACGTTCTCCTCGTCCCCGACCTGAAGGCCAACCTCATCTCCCTCCGTAAGCTTGGCAAGGCTGGGGTGAACACCAACACGGATGGGGCTCGCACTTATAAGGGGAAGCTGGGCAATCGGGTGCTTTGGGATCTGCACGAGAGCAAGGACGTGTACAGATCTATGTGGCAGCTGCCGGCGCTGGCGTGGCACGGTGGGGGGCAGGCTGGAGAGGGGTCTGCATCCCAGGGGGAGTGCAACGCCGTTGGAGGGGTTGGTGTGAAAGTGTCGGCCAGATCTGGGGAGACAGATTGGGCAACTGCACACCGACGTTTGGGGCATGTGGCAATGCCTTTGCTGAAGCAGCTGGAGAAGGATGGAGCCGTTAAGGGCTTAAAGCTGAACGGACAACCACCCGATGATAACTGTGAAATTTGCCTCCTTTCAAAGTTCACCCGTTTCCCCTTCCATAGTGTGGCTGGCAGGAGCAAAAAGCCGTTGGAGCTGGTCCACATGGACTTGGTGGGGCCGCTGCCGGTGCAAGGGCACAAGGGGGAGCGGTACTTCCTAACCATAGTGGATGACTGGAGCAGGCTAATGTGGGCGTATCCGCTGAAGCAGAAAGATCACGCCGCCTCCACGATTCGGGACGATTGGCTGCCGTTCGTGGAGAAGCAAGCGGAGTGTGTGGTGAAGCGGATTAGGACAGATCGGGGTGGTGAGTTCCTTGGAGCTGAGATGACGGCCTGGCTCAAGAAGCAGGGCATCCAGAGGGAGCTGACCACGGCTTACACCCCACAGTCCAACGGTGTAGCAGAACGGGCGAACCGGACAATTCTGGAGACAGCTAGGGCGCTGCTCATAGAATCTGGGCTGGGCAACTTGATGTGGCCCCATGCTGTTCGGCACGCTACCGTCGCTAGGAACAGGGTACTCACAAAGGTTGGGGATGACTCGTGGGTGCCGTTGGAGAGGTGGCTTGGGAGGAAGCCGCCGGTGGACATGCTGAGGGTGTTCGGTTGCATGGCAGTCGCCCACGTTCCCAAGACCTACCGCAGTAAGTTGGGGGCGAGTGCAATCTGGTGTGTGCATTTGGGGCTGGCTGCTGAGAGCAAGGGATGGCTGCTGTGGGAGCCTTCCAAGGGTGTGTTGTTTGACAGCAGGGATGTGAAGTTTGTTGAGGGCATGATGTATGGGAGCTGGGAGAAACAGCCGGAGGCCAGGGTGTCCCAGCAGATGGAGCAGATTACCATGCAGCTGGACCTGACTCCTAGTGTGTGGGAGGAGGGAGAGGAGGCAGCTGCAGAGGGTGGTGATAAAGAGAAGGTGCAGGAGGCACCTGCTGGTGGAGGTGATGGTGTGGAGATTAGCGGTAGCACTAGTGGAGCTGCTGGATCCGAGGGAGGAGAGCAGCAGCAGGGGAAAACTAAGAAGCCGAAGGGTGTTATTATGAAGGGATGGGAGACACCCGTCTCCAGGCCAGGACGTACCCGTATGGCTACTAAGAAGCTGACTGCAGGACCTGATGTAGCGGAGCAGCAGCTTGGGACCGAGGAGGCATTGCTGATTCTACCGCATGGCTATGACCCGGATGAGGAGGATCAACCTGCGTACTGTTTTCTTGCCCCTGCACCAGAGGAACCAGCTAGCATGGAGGAGGCATTAGCTGGACCAGATAGGGACAAATGGCTAGCTTCCAGGGATGCTGAGTACCAGAGCCTGCTGGAGAATGGGACTTGGGAACTAGTGGTGCTGCCTGAGGGAAAGAAAGCGGTACAATGCAAGTGGGTGCTAAGGATCAAGACTGACGACAAGGGGCAGGTCACCATCTACAAGAGTAGGTTGGTGGCTAAGGGGTTTATGCAGAAGGAGAAGCGGGACTTCAATGAGATCTTTGCTCCCACTGCCAAACCCCCTACCCTTCGTGTCTTGTTGGCAGATGCAGCCGTTAGTGGGAAGTTCATTATCCAGATGGACATATCAACGGCATTTCTCAACGGGATTTTAGAGGAGGAGGTGTTCATGACGCAGCCACCTGGGTATGAGGATGGTACGGGCAGGGTGTGCAAGCTGAAAAAGTCCATCTACGGCTTGAAGCAGGCGCCACGCTGCTGGTACCAGAAGTTGGCAGCTGTTTTAGAGGAGATGGGATTCAGGACCAGCAGCTGTGATGAGAGCCTCTTTCTCAAGGGGGAGGGGGAGAAGCTGGTGCTGTTTCTGGTCTATGTGGACGACATTCTTCTCTTTAGCAGCAGCATGAAGGAGATCCAGAAGGTGCAGCAGCAGCTGATGGAGAACTTCAAGTGCAAGAACCTTGGGGAGGTAAAGTACTACCTCGGGATGCACGTGGAGAGGGATCTGGATCACAGGTGGTTGAAGCTGCACCAGGAGAAGTTCATCAAGGAGCTTGGGGAGAAGTACGGAATTGAGAATGAGCGCAAGGTTGCGACTCCCCTGCCAGCAGAATTCAAGCTTGTGAAAGCTGCAGAGGATGAAGGGGTTGAAGCCGAGGAGCAGCAGCAATTTCAGTCCTTGGTGGGCAGCCTCTTGTATGCAGCAGTTCACACGAGACCCGACATCTCTTTCTCGGTTGGGCAGCTGGCTAGGGTAGTGCAAAATCCATCAGAGGAGCAGGTGGATGCAGCTGAGCGTGTGGTGAAGTATCTGAACTCTCACCCAAGCATTGGAGTTCAATACTCCGCATCTGCACAGGTGAAGCAGAAAGGGGTTGAGGTGCTGAAAGAGAAGGGGGAGAGGCTTGGAGAAGGCAAGCTTTTTCTCACTTGCTTTACTTGTTGGTGTAAGGGCCTAATAAACTCAAGCTATTAAGACTTTATCACACTTAAAACCTCTCCTCGGGGTCACCTCCAAGGGTCCTTGGGTGCCTGGTACAAGACCAGCCCCTATCCTCGGGTCCGAGTTTGTAGAGAGAGGGATCAAGAGGGACTTAGTCAAAACAGCAAGAGTACCTTGAACGTCGCGCAGCGTATCGTGCAGACCGTCGATCGGATTAAGCTGAGAATTTCCTATATCGAAGCTCACTCTAAGAGCTTTAAAATAAGCCAAGTTGCCTCGCGAAAAGTTCTGCCATTACGAAGTTATGGCTCGGACAGCGTTAGCCTAGCGTTGGAGTGCTAGCGTACTAGCGTTGACTCGGGTAGCATTCCGCCGTCGCACCGCGTAGACAAGAAATTCCAGCAAGGAAGGAATTCGCTTGAATCAATTTCACTATATTCAGGTACAAACAGAGAAGGAATAAATAGCTCTAGCTAGCAAGGACCTTGGGAATCAACCTGGGAACAACCAGGGATGATCCCAAATAATTCCAAGCAACAGAACCAACCTGGCTGAACAAAATAGCAGGTGATAGGTTGGTGAACAACCTCTGGTTCTGTTTTTCCAACCTGGGAAAACAACAACCAGGTTCAGGTCCTAAAAACAGAACCTGTTTTGTCTTTGCCCAACCAGCCAAATGCTGGTTCCGCTGGTTTCCCCTGGCCCTGTAGCATGCAGATACAGACAAACAACATCCAACCTTCACCTAAATTGTACCCCTATAGTGCCTGCCCTGCTACACTATAGACAACCAAACAAAACAGTACAATTTCGAGTTGGATAGAACTGAATCTGCGCAATCAAGTAAGTTGAACCGCAAAGCTTCCATCTTGGGTTCCTTTGCGAGCTCGTCCTTTCTGCTTGTACTGTTCATAGCGCGTACAATGTTATGCCGAAGCGCACATTTTGCGAGTACCTGCAAATGCTTCAAGCGAAAATTGCGAAAGCAAACAAACACACAAACATACCATTCACACGCAAATGCATTCGCACACGCATACTCGTACAAACAGACGGCAGGATGTCGTGCAATGTGAATTTGCACCCAACACACTCCCCCTCAGCCTGCCGGCTGCATCCCCATCATTCCATACTAGTTCATGCTCATTCCACTCATGCGCACACAACGCCAATGAGACTCATCCGCAAGCCTCTTGGTGAGGAAGTCTGCTGGCTGCTGGTGAGTCTTGATGTAGATCGGATTCACCGTCCCCCTCTTCACCTCCTTACGCAGCCAGTGCCACTTGATACGCATGTGCTTGTTCAGCCCATGAAGCACAGCGTTCCTGGCCATCCCAAGAGCTCCCTTGCTATCACAAAACAGCGGCGTAGCAACCTTTTGCTCCTGGCCAATCTCCTCCAACAGCCTCCTCAGCCAAATCACCTCCTTCACCCCATGGAACATCGCCATGTACTCTGATTCCACGGAAGAGAGTGCTGTCTCCGTCTGCTTCTTTGACCTCCAACTAACCGGTCCTCCCCCAACTACGCAGATGTATCCTCCCACAGATGAGGAATCCTCCTTCTCAGAGGCCCACGTAGCATCAGTAAAGCAAGTGAGAAAAAGCTTGCCTTCTCCAAGCCTCTCCCCCTTCTCTTTCAGCACCTCAACCCCTTTCTGCTTCACCTGTGCAGATGCGGAGTATTGAACTCCAATGCTTGGGTGAGAGTTCAGATACTTCACCACACGCTCAGCTGCATCCACCTGCTCCTCTGATGGATTCTGCACTACCCTAGCCAGCTGCCCAACCGAGAAAGAGATGTCGGGTCTCGTGTGAACTGCTGCATACAAGAGGCTGCCCACCAAGGACTGAAATTGCTGCTGCTCCTCGGCTTCAACCCCTTCATCCTCTGCAGCTTTCACAAGCTTGAATTCTGCTGGCAGGGGAGTTGCAACCTTGCGCTCATTCTCAATTCCGTACTTCTCCCCAAGCTCCTTGATGAACTTTTCCTGGTGCAGCTTCAACCACCTGTGATCCAGATCCCTCTCCACGTGCATCCCGAGGTAGTACTTTACCTCCCCAAGGTTCTTGCACTTGAAGTTCTCCATCAGCTGCTGCTGCACCTTCTGGATCTCCTTCATGCTGCTGCTAAAGAGAAGAATGTCGTCCACATAGACCAGAAACAGCACCAGCTTCTCCCCCTCCCCCTTGAGAAAGAGGCTCTCATCACAGCTGCTGGTCCTGAATCCCATCTCCTCTAAAACAGCTGCCAACTTCTGGTACCAGCAGCGTGGCGCCTGCTTCAAGCCATAGATGGACTTTTTCAGCTTGCACACCCTGCCCGTACCATCCTCATACCCAGGTGGCTGCGTCATGAACACCTCCTCCTCTAAAATCCCGTTGAGAAATGCCGTTGATATGTCCATCTGGATAATGAACTTCCCACTAACGGCTGCATCTGCCAACAAGACACGAAGGGTAGGGGGTTTGGCAGTGGGAGCAAAGATCTCATTGAAGTCCCGCTTCTCCTTCTGCATAAACCCCTTAGCCACCAACCTACTCTTGTAGATGGTGACCTGCCCCTTGTCGTCAGTCTTGATCCTTAGCACCCACTTGCATTGTACCGCTTTCTTTCCCTCAGGCAGCACCACTAGTTCCCAAGTCCCATTCTCCAGCAGGCTCTGGTATTCAGCATCCCTGGAAGCTAGCCATTTGTCCCTATCTGGTCCAGCTAATGCCTCCTCCATGCTAGCTGGTTCCTCTGGTGCAGGGGCAAGAAAACAGTACGCAGGTTGATCCTCCTCATCCGGGTCATAGCCATGCGGTAGAATCAGCAATGCCTCCTCGGTCCCAAGCTGCTGCTCCGCTACATCAGCTCCTGCAGTCAGCTTCTTAGTAGCCATACGGGTACGTCCTGGCCTGGAGACGGGTGTCTCCCATCCCTTCATAATAACACCCTTCGGCTTCTTAGTTTTCCCCTGCTGCTGCTCTCCTCCCTCGGATCCAGCAGCTCCACTAGTGCTACCGCTAATCTCCACACCATCACCTCCACCAGCAGGTGCCTCCTGCACCTTCTCTTTATCACCACCCTCTGCAGCTGCCTCCTCTCCCTCCTCCCACACACTAGGAGTCAGGTCCAGCTGCATGGTAATCTGCTCCATCTGCTGGGACACCCTGGCCTCCGGCTGTTTCTCCCAGCTCCCATACATCATGCCCTCAACAAACTTCACATCCCTGCTGTCAAATAACACACCCTTGGAGGGTTCCCACAGCAGCCATCCCTTGCTCTCAGCAGCCAGCCCCAAATGCACACACCAGATTGCACTCGCCCCCAACTTACTGCGATAGGTCTTGGGAACGTGGGCGACTGCCATGCAACCGAACACCCTCAGCATGTCCACCGGCGGCTTCCTCCCAAGCCACCTCTCCAACGGCACCCACGAGTCATCCCCAACCTTTGTGAGTACCCTGTTTCTAGCGACCGTAGCGTGCCGAACAGCATGGGGCCACATGGAGTTGCCCAGCCCAGATTCTATGAGCAGCGCCCTAGCTGTCTCCAGAATTGTCCGGTTCGCCCGTTCTGCTACACCGTTAGACTGTGGGGTGTAAGCCGTGGTCAGCTCCCTCTGGATGCCCTGCTTCTTGAGCCAGGCCGTCATCTCAGCTCCAAGGAACTCACCACCCCGATCTGTCCTAATCCGCTTCACCACACACTCCGCTTGCTTCTCCACGAATGGCAGCCAATCGTCCCGAATCGTGGAGGCGGCGTGATCTTTCTGCTTCAGCGGATACGCCCACATTAGCCTGCTCCAGTCATCCACTATGGTTAAGAAGTACCGCTCCCCCTTGTGTCCCTGAACCGGCAGCGGCCCCACCAAGTCCATGTGGACCAGCTCCAACGGCTTCTTGCTCCTGCCAGCCACACTATGGAAGGGGAAACGGGTGAACTTTGAAAGGAGGCAAATTTCACAGTTATCATCGGGTGGTTGTCCGTTCAGCTTTAAGCCCTTAACGGCTCCATCCTTCTCCAGCTGCTTCAGCAAAGGCATTGCCACATGCCCCAATCGTCGGTGTGCAGTTGCCCAATCTGTCTCCCCAGATCTGGCCGACACTTTCACACCAACCCCTCCAACGGCGTTGCACTCCCCCTGGGATGCAGACCCTTCTCCAGCCTGCCCCCCACCGTGCCACGCCAGCGCCGGCAGCTGCCACATAGATCTGTACACGTCCTTGCTCTCGTGCAGATCCCAAAGCACCCGATTGCCCAGCTTCCCCTTATAAGTGCGAGCCCCATCCGTGTTGGTGTTCACCCCAGCCTTGCCAAGCTTACGGAGGGAGATGAGGTTGGCCTTCAGGTCGGGGACGAGGAGAACGTCGTGCAGCACCACCGGCTTGCCATCCGCTCCCTTAAATGCAGCTCGTCCCGCACCAGCCACCTTCAACATGTGTCCAGAGGCAGAGCACACCTCATTAATCGGTGCAGCGCGTACGTCGTCCAGCAGGTCCTTGCGCGGCGTCATTGTCCAAGCAGCGCCTGTGTCCAACACCCAATAATCCAGGGGGTGCAGCTCTGCTCCAACCTTGGCAGAGGCGTCTCCTTGCTCCCCCTTGTCTCCCATATGGAAGAATTGGCCCGCGGTGCGCTCCTTCTTCTTCTCCGCACCGCCGTTGCCCTTTGGGTTGTTGTCGGATGAATCAGCGACCATGTTGGCGCCGTTTTTCTGGTTCCTCCGCGCGCCGCCATCCTGGTGACGATTCTGGGGGGTCCATCCATCGGGTTTCTTATAGCACAAAAACCAGGGGTGCCCTTCCTTCTCACAATACCAGCAACTCCCTTTCATTTTGCCACCAGCACCCGACTTGCCCCCACGTCCAGATTTTGCACCGCGACCCCAACCGGTACCTCCTTGTTGGTCGTTGGAGTCGTCGTCTTTCTTTGCACCGCGTCCAGCACCACCGAAGCCACGTCCTTTGCCACGTCGGCTCCCTTGCATCCCGTAGCCGCTGCTGCCGTCGTCTCCACCCCTCAGTTGGCGGCGACGGAAGTCCTCCTCCAGAATCTTCGTCCGCACCCACTCGAGCGTCCACAAGCTCTGGTTCTGCGGCAGGCTCAATCCGCTCGTAAATTGAAGCCACGATTCCGGCAGCAGCGAGAGCATCTTCAAGCACTTTGTTTGCTCCGGGTAGGTGATTCCTGCGGTCGCCAACTTCGCGTAGAGGTCGCGCAATTTGTCCAGGACAGGTTGCACCGGCTCTCCCTCGCTCAGGCGCAACGCGGACAGCTCCCTCTCCAGCATCAATGTTGCAACAACGGAGGTCGGGGCGTGCAGCTCCTTCAACACCGTCCACGCCTTCGGACCGCACTCAACCTCCGGCAGCAGGTGCATGACGTGGTGACGCTGGTTCAGCTCCAAACTCTGCGACATCAAGTAGTAGCCAGCCGAGGCGCGCTCGTCCCAATCTTCCTGAAGGGCGGGGTCACTCGGTCTAGGCTCCTCCCCAATCATTAGTTTCAGCAATCCGATTTGACGGAAATAAAGTTGCATTTTCCAGGCCCAATCATCATAGCCCTCACCATTGAACTTCTCGACGGTGAAGTTTTTCAGCACCTCCTTGATCAGCGAGCCCTGGCTTGTTCGCGCTCCCCTTGGCGCAGAAACACCAGAATCATGGCTGCCGCTACGATCTTGGGCTGAAGATTCACCAGCTACCGCCGAGGTGTTGCCCGCCATAGCTACCTATATCGAGGATCACTATAACGCAGCTCTGATACCAGCTTGTTGGTGTAAGGGCCTAATAAACTCAAGCTATTAAGACTTTATCACACTTAAAACCTCTCCTCGGGGTCACCTCCAAGGGTCCTTGGGTGCCTGGTACAAGACCAGCCCCTATCCTCGGGTCCGAGTTTGTAGAGAGAGGGATCAAGAGGGACTTAGTCAAAACAGCAAGAGTACCTTGAACGTCGCGCAGCGTATCGTGCAGACCGTCGATCGGATTAAGCTGAGAATTTCCTATATCGAAGCTCACTCTAAGAGCTTTAAAATAAGCCAAGTTGCCTCGCGAAAAGTTCTGCCATTACGAAGTTATGGCTCGGACAGCGTTAGCCTAGCGTTGGAGTGCTAGCGTACTAGCGTTGACTCGGGTAGCATTCCGCCGTCGCACCGCGTAGACAAGAAATTCCAGCAAGGAAGGAATTCGCTTGAATCAATTTCACTATATTCAGGTACAAACAGAGAAGGAATAAATAGCTCTAGCTAGCAAGGACCTTGGGAATCAACCTGGGAACAACCAGGGATGATCCCAAATAATTCCAAGCAACAGAACCAACCTGGCTGAACAAAATAGCAGGTGATAGGTTGGTGAACAACCTCTGGTTCTGTTTTTCCAACCTGGGAAAACAACAACCAGGTTCAGGTCCTAAAAACAGAACCTGTTTTGTCTTTGCCCAACCAGCCAAATGCTGGTTCCGCTGGTTTCCCCTGGCCCTGTAGCATGCAGATACAGACAAACAACATCCAACCTTCACCTAAATTGTACCCCTATAGTGCCTGCCCTGCTACACTATAGACAACCAAACAAAACAGTACAATTTCGAGTTGGATAGAACTGAATCTGCGCAATCAAGTAAGTTGAACCGCAAAGCTTCCATCTTGGGTTCCTTTGCGAGCTCGTCCTTTCTGCTTGTACTGTTCATAGCGCGTACAATGTTATGCCGAAGCGCACATTTTGCGAGTACCTGCAAATGCTTCAAGCGAAAATTGCGAAAGCAAACAAACACACAAACATACCATTCACACGCAAATGCATTCGCACACGCATACTCGTACAAACAGACGGCAGGATGTCGTGCAATGTGAATTTGCACCCAACATTACTGATGCTACGTGGGCCTCTGAGAAGGAGGATTCCTCATCTGTGGGAGGATACATCTGCGTAGTTGGGGGAGGACCGGTTAGTTGGAGGTCAAAGAAGCAGACGGAGACAGCACTCTCTTCCGTGGAATCAGAGTACATGGCGATGTTCCATGGGGTGAAGGAGGTGATTTGGCTGAGGAGGCTGTTGGAGGAGATTGGCCAGGAGCAAAAGGTTGCTACGCCGCTGTTTTGTGATAGCAAGGGAGCTCTTGGGATGGCCAGGAACGCTGTGCTTCATGGGCTGAATAAGCACATGCGTATCAAGTGGCACTGGCTGCGTAAGGAGGTGAAGAGGGGGACGGTGAATCCGATCTACATCAAGACTCACCAGCAGCCAGCAGACTTCCTCACCAAGAGGCTTGCGGATGAGTCTCATTGGCGTTGTGTGCGCATGAGTGGAATGAGCATGAACTAGTATGGAATGATGGGGATGCAGCCGGCAGGCTGAGGGGGAGTGTGTTGGGTGCAAATTCACATTGCACGACATCCTGCCGTCTGTTTGTACGAGTATGCGTGTGCGAATGCATTTGCGTGTGAATGGTATGTTCGTGTGTTTGTTTGCTTTCGCAATTTTCGCTTGAAGCATTTGCAGGTACTCGCAAAATGTGCGCAGCGGCATAACATTGTACGCGCTATGAACAGTACAAGCAGAAAGGACGAGCTCGCAAAGGAACCCAAGATGGAAGCTTTGCGGTTCAACTTACTTGATTGCGCAGATTCAGTTCTATCCAACTCGAAATTGTACTGTTTTGTTTGGTTGACTATAGTGTAGCAGGGCAGGCACTATAGGGGTACAATTTAGGTGAAGGTTGGATGTTGTTTGTCTGTATCTGCATGCTACAGGGCCAGGGGAAACCAGCGGAACCAGCATTTGGCTGGTTGGGCAACGACAAAACAGGTTCTGTTTTTAGGACCTGAACCTGGTTGTTGTTTTCCCAGGTTGGAAAAACAGAACCAGAGGTTGTTCACCAACCTATCACCTGCTATTTTGTCCAGCCAGGTTGGTTCTGTTGCTTGGAATTACTTTGGGATCATCCCTGGTTGTTCCCAGGTTGATTCCCAAGGTCCTTGCTAGCTAGAGCTATTTTATTCCTTCTCTGTTTGTACCTGAATATAGTGAAATTGATTCAAGCGAATTCCTTCCTTGCTGGAATTTCGTTTTCTACGCGATGCGACGGCGGAATGCTACCCGAGTCAACGCTAGTATGCTAGCACTCCAACGCTAGGCTAACGCTGTCCGAGCCATAACTTCGTAATGGCAGAACTTTTCGCGAGGCAACTTGGCTTATTTTAAAGCTCTTAGAGTGAGCTTCGATATAGCAAATTCTCAGCTTAATCCGGTCGACGGTCTGCACGATACGCTGCGCGACGCTCAAGGTACTCTTGCTGTTTTGACTAAGTCCCTCTTGATCCCTCTCTCTACAAACTCGGACCCGAGGATAGGGGCTGGTCTTGTACCAGGCACCCAAGGACCCTTGGAGGTGACCCCGAGGAGAGGTTTTAAGTGTGATAAAGTCTTAATAGCTTGAGTTTATTAGGCCCTTACACCAACAGGATCTTATTGCTATTGTAAATCCACTCGAGCGCCGGGCCTCGTAACAGTGTCGCTGTGAGCCGAATCCGCATTGCATCGTGTGTCGGGGTCGTACAACCAACGGCCTCGAAGTAAATTCGAGGGTCGCAATGAATCGACGAACGTCAGTGTCTCTCGAATTCGGATTTAACGTCTCCAGTAGCTTCGGACGTGCCGCCTCAAGATTCACTGTAGCCACTGCCGCTGCTGCTGGGTGAAGTGTCGGTGTCGCCGCTGTTGCTGCTGCCGTCGCTGATGCATTCGCTGCTGCGTTTGCTGCTGCTGTGGCGGCTGCCGACTAGTTCGCGAGAAGCTTCTCTATTCGCTGGAGTGCCGCTCGCATCTGGTCCAAGCCGGTGTGTAACTCCGTGATTTTTCATATGGAATTATGACCGTTTCCCTCGATTTGGCGATTTACAGGAAAATGTGCGACGAAAATAATTGAATTCTAGGCGCTGGTCATCTTACTGTGAGTCGAATCGACTGTAGAATTGACGAGCGCTGATTCTGTAGGTCGCGTGTGAGAAAATGTGAACGAGAATGAATGAACTATGAATGAACTGAGTACAAGTACTAACCCTAATTGGGTTGTACCCCTTATGGGCTACCCCACTATAGCCTACACAATAAGCACAAACTATACGTTCTGACACACCCCCATAGGCAAAGTGGGGGAGAACAAGGGGTCACAAGACCAGTCAAGCAAAGCAAAGCAAAGCAAGCTCACGGTGGATCACAAAGTCACCACACAGTCCGAGCACAAGGTCAAAGGCCACAGGGCCAGTTCACATGCAAGAATACACATATATATAAAGCTAGACAAGCAAGAGCGGGTATATATATATGTGACAGTACAAGCAAGGTCAAGAGGTGAGCAAGTGAGGTAAGACAGGCACAAGACCCAACTGAGTGCAGAAGCGCTGATGATCACAAGGCTCAAGTGCCTTGGTGAAGACATCAGCACTGTTGGCCTCAAAGGCCACGTACGCAAGCCGCAACTGACCACGCTGCTGTAGCTCACGAGCAAGGAAGTAGCGGAGAGCAATGTGCTTTGTTCTGTGCTCCAGTCGCTGCTCTCGACACAAGGCCAGCATGGCCTTGTTGTCTACGTACAGGACTGGAGGAGAAGGAGGCGGCTCTCCGAAGTCAGTCAGCAGGTAGGTGAGCCAGCGAAGCTTCTGTGCAGCCATGGCCCCAGTGCCTGACCTGCTACACTATAGTTAACCAAACAAAACAGTACAATTTCGAGTTGGATAGAACTGAATCTGCGCAATCAAGTAAGCCGAACCGCAAAGCTTCCATCTTGGGTTCCTTTGCGAGCTCGTCCTTTCTGCTTGTACTGTTCATAGCGCGTACAATGTTATGCCGAAGCGCACATTGTCCGAGTACCTGCAAATGCTTCAAGCGAGAATTGCGAAAGCAAACAAACACACGAACATACCATTCACACGCAAATGCATTCGCACACGCATACTCGTACAAACAGACGGCAGGATGTCGTGCAATGTGAATTTGCACCCAACACACTCCCCCTCAGCCTGCCGGCTGCATCCCCATCATTCCATACTAGTTCATGCTCATTCCACTCATGCGCACACAACGCCAATGAGGCTCATCTGCAAGCCTCTTGGTGAGGAAGTCTGCTGGCTGCTGGTGAGTCTTGATGTAGATCGGATTCACCGTCCCCCTCTTCACCTCCTTACGCAGCCAGTGCCACTTGATACGCATGTGCTTATTGAGCCCATGAAGCACAGCGTTCCTGGCCATCCCAAGAGCCCCCTTGCTATCACAAAACAGCGGCGTAGCAACCTTTTGCTCCTGGCCAATCTCCTCTAACAGCCTCCTCAGCCAAATCACCTCCTTCACCCCATGGAACATCGCCATGTACTCTGATTCCACAGAAGAGAGTGCTGTCTCCGTCTGCTTCTTTGACCTCCAACTAACCGGTCCTCCCCCAACTACGCAGATGTATCCTCCCACTGATGAGGAATCCTCCTTCTCAGAGGCCCACGTAGCATCGGTAAAGCAAGTGAGAAAGAGCTTGCCTTCTCCAAGCCTCTCCCCTTTCTCTTTCAGCACCTCAACCCCTTTCTGCTTCACCTGTGCAGATGCGGAGTATTGAACTCCAATACTTGGGTGAGAGTTCAGATACTTCACCACACGCTCAGCTGCATCCACCTGCTCCTCTGATGGATTCTGCACCACCCTAGCCAGCTGCCCAACCGAGAAAGAGATGTCGGGCCTCGTGTGAACTGCTGCATACAAGAGGCTGCCCACCAAGGACTGAAATTGCTGCTGCTCCTCGGCTTCAACCCCTTCATCCTCTGCAGCTTTCACAAGCTTGAATTCTGCTGGCAGGGGAGTTGCAACCTTGCGCTCATTCTCAATCTCGTACTTCTCCCCAAGCTCCTTGATGAACTTCTCCTGGTGCAGCTTCAACCACCTGTGATCCAGATCCCTCTCCACGTGCATCCCGAGGTAGTACTTTACCTCCCCAAGGTTCTTGCACTTGAAGTTCTCCATCAGCTGCTGCTGCACCTTCTGGATCTCCTCAATGCTGCTGCTAAAGAGAAGAATGTCGTCCACATAGACCAGAAACAGCACCAGCTTCTCCCCCTCCCCCTTGAGAAAGAGGCTCTCATCACAGCTGCTGGTCCTGAATCCCATCTCCTCTAAAACAGCTGCCAATTTCTGGTACCAGCAGCGTGGCGCCTGCTTCAAGCCGTAGATGGACTGTTTAAGCTTGCACACCCTGCCCGTACCATCCTCATACCCAGGTGGCTGCGTCATGAACACCTCCTCCTCTAAAATCCCGTTGAGAAATGCTGTTGATATGTCCATCTGGATAATGAACTTCCCACTAACGGCTGCATCTGCCAACAAGACACGAAGGGTAGGGGGTTTGGCAGTGGGAGCAAAGATCTCATTGAAGTCCCGCTTCTCCTTCTGCATAAACCCCTTAGCCACCAACCTACTCTTGTAGATGGTGACCTGCCCCTTGTCGTCGGTCTTGATCCTTAGCACCCATTTGTATTGTACCGCTTTCTTTCCCTCAGGCAGCACCACTAGTTCCCAAGTCCCATTCTCCAGCAGGCTCTGGTACTCAGCATCCCTAGAAGCTAGCCATTTGTCCCTATCTGGTCCAGCTAATGCCTCCTCCATGCTAGCTGGTTCCTCTGGTGCAGGGGCAAGAAAACAGTAGGCAGGTTCATCCTCCTCATCCGGGACATAGCCATGCGGTAGAATCAGCAATGCCTTGTCAGTCCCAAGCTGCTGCTCCGCTACATCAGCTCCTGCAGTCAGCTTCTTAGTAGCCATACGGGTACGTCCTGGCCTGGAGACCGGTGTCTCCCATCCCTTCATAACGACACCCTTCGGCTTCTTAGTTTTTCCCTGCTGCTGCTCTCCTCCTTCGGATCCAGCAGCTCCACTAGTGCTACCGCTAGTCTCCACAGCATCAACTGCACCAGCAGGTGCCTCCTGCACCTTCTCTTTATCACCACCCTCTGCAGCTGCCTCCTCTCCCTCCTCCCACACACTAGGAGTCAGGTCCAGCTGCATGGTGATCTGCTCCATCTGCTGGGACACCCTGGCCTCCGGCCGTTTCTCCCAGCTCCCAGACATCATGCCCTCAACAAACTTCACATCCCTGCTGTCAAACAACACACCCTTGGAAGGCTCCCACAGCAGCCATCCCTTGCTCTCAGCAGCCAGCCCCAAATGCACACACCAGATTGCACTCGCCCCCAACTTACTGCGGTAGGTCTTGGGGACGTGGGCGACTGCCATGCAACCGAACACCCTCAGCATGTCCACCGGCGGCTTCCTCCCAAGCCACCTCTCCAACGGCACCCACGAGTCATCCCCAACCTTTGTGAGTACCCTGTTTCTAGCGACGGTAGCGTGCCGAACAGCATGGGGCCACATCAAGTTGCCCAGCCCAGATTCTATGAGCAGCGCCCTAGCTGTCTCCAGAATTGTCCGGTTCGCCCGTTCTGCTACACCGTTGGACTGTGGGGTGTAAGCCGTGGTCAGCTCCCTCTGGATGCCCTGCTTCTTGAGCCAGGCCGTCATCTCAGCTCCAAGGAACTCACCACCCCGATCTGTCCTAATCCGCTTCACCACACACTCTGCTTGCTTCTCCACGAACGGCAGCCAATCGTCCCGAATCGTGGAGGCGGCGTGATCTTTCTGCTTCAGCGGATACGCCCACATTAGCCTGCTCCAGTCATCCACTATGGTTAGGAAGTACCGCTCCCCCTTGTGCCCTTGCACCGGCAGCGGCCCCACCAAGTCCATGTGGACCAGTTCCAACGGCTTTTTGCTCCTGCCAGCCACACTATGGAAGGGGAAACGGGTGAACTTTGAAAGGAGGCAAATTTCACAGTTATCATCGGGTGGTTGTCCGTTCAGCTTCAAGCCCTTAACGGCTCCATCCTTCTCCAGCTGCTTCAGCAAAGGCATTGCCACATGCCCCAAACGTCGGTGTGCAGTTGCCCAATCTGTCTCCCCAGATCTGGCCGACACTTTCACACCAACCCCTCCAACGGCGTTGCACTCCCCCTGGGATGCAGACCCCTCTCCAGCCTGCCCCCCACCGTGCCACACCAGCGCCGGCAGCTGCCACATACATCTGTACACGTCATTGCTCTCGTGCAGATCCCAAAGCACCCGATTGCCCAACTTCCCCTTATAAGTGCGAGCCCCATCTGTGTTGGTATTCACCCCAGCCTTGCCAAGCTTACGGAGGGAGATAAGGTTGGCCTTCAGGTCGGGGACGAGGAGAACGTCGTGCAGCACCACCGGCTTGCCATCCGCTCCCTTAAACGCAGCTCGTCCCGCACCAGCCACCTTCAACATGTGTCCAGAGGCAGAGCACACCTCGTTAATCGGTGCAGCGCGTACGTCGTCCAGCAGGTCCTTGCGCGGCGTCATTGTCCAAGCAGCGCCCGTGTCCAACACCCAATAATCCAGGGGGTGCAGCTCTGCTCCAACCTTAGCAGATGCGTCTCCTTGCTCCCCCTTGTCTCCCACATGGAAGAATTGGCCCGCGGTGCGCTCCTTCTTCTTCTCCGCACCGCCGTTGCCCTTCGGGTTGTTGTCGGACAAATCAGCGACCATGTTGGTGCCGTTTTTCTGGTTCCTCCGCGCGCCGCTATCCTGGTGACGATTCTCCTTGTTGGTCGTTGGAGTCGTCGTCTTTCTTTGCACCGCGTCCAGCACCACCGAAGCCACGTCCTTTGGCACGTCGGCTCCCTTGCATCCCGTAGCCGCTGCTGCCGTCGTCTCCACCTCTCACTTCGCGGCGACGGAAGTCCTCCTCCAGAATCTTCGTCCGCACCCACTCGAGCGTCCACAAGCTCTGGTTCTGCGGCAGGCTCAATCCGCTCGTGAATTGAAGCCACGATTCCGGCAGCAGCGAGAGCATCTTCAGGCACTTGGTCTGCTCCGGGTAGGTGATTCCCGCGGTCGCCAACTTCGCGTAGAGGTCGCGCAATTTGTCCAGGACAGGTTGCACCGGCTCTCCTTCGCTCAGGCGCAACGCGGACAGCTCCCTCTCCAGCATCAATGTTGCAACAACGGAGGTCGGGGCGTGCAGCTCCTTCAACACGGTCCACGCCTTCGGACCGCACTCAACCTCCGGCAGCAGGTGCATGACGTGGTGACGCTGGTTCAGCTCCAAACTCTGCGACATCAAGTAGTAGCCAGCCGAGGCGCGGTCGTCCCAATCTTCCTGAAGGGCGGGGTCACTCGGTCTAGGCTCCTCCCCAATCATTAGTTTCAGCAAACCGATCTGACGGAAATAAAGTTGCATTTTCCAGGCCCAATCATCATAACCCTCACCATTGAACTTCTCGACGGTGAAGTTTTTCAGCACCTCCTTGATCAGCGAGCCCTGGCTTGTTCGCGCTCCCCTTGGCGCAGAAACACCAGAATCATGGCTGCCGCTACGATCTTGGGCTGAAGATTCACCAGCTACCGCCGAGGTGTTGCCCGCCATAGCTACCTATAACGAGGATCACTATAACGCAGCTCTGATACCAGCTTGTTGGTGTAAAGGGCCTAATAAACTCAAGCTATTAAGACTTTATCAAACTTAAAACCTCTCCTCGGGGTCACCTCCAAGGGTCCTTGGGTGCCTGGTACAAGACCAGCCCCTATCCTCGGGTCCGAGTTTGTAGAGAGAGGGATCAAGAGGGACTTAGTCAAAACAGCAAGAGTACCTTGAACGTCGCGCAGCGTGTCGTGCAGACCGTAGATCGGATTAAGCTGAGAATTTACTATATCGAAGCTCACTCTAAGAGCTTTATAATAAGCCAAGTTGCCTCGCGAAAAGTTTTGCCATTACGAAGTTATGGCTCGGACAGCGTTAGCCTAGCGTTGGAGTGCTAGCGTACTAGCGTTGACTCGGGTAACATTCCGCCGTCGCACCGCATAGAAACGAAATTCCAGGAAGGGAGGAATTCGCTTGAATCAATTTCACTATATTCAGGTACAAACAGAGAAGGAATAAATAGCTCTAGCTAGCAAGGACCTTGGGAATCAACCTGGGAACAACCAGGGATGATCCCAAATAATTCCAAGCAACAGAACCAACCTGGCTGGACAAAATAGCAGGTGGTAGGTTGGTGAACAACCTCTGGTTCTGTTTTTCCAACCTGGGAAAACAACAACCAGGTTCAGGTCCTAAAAACAGAACCTGTTTTGTCTTTGCCCAACCAGCCAAATGCTGGTTCCGCTGGTTTCCCCTGGCCCTGTAGCATGCAGATACAGACAAACAACATCCAACCTTCACCTAAATTGTACCCCTATAGTGCCTGACCTGCTACACTATAGTCAACCAAACAAAACAGTACAATTTCGAGTTGGATAGAACTGAATCTGCGCAATCAAGTAAGCCGAACCGCAAAGCTTCCATCTTGGGTTCCTTTGCGAGCTCGTCCTTTCTGCTTGTACTGTTCATAGCGCGTACAATGTTATGCCGAAGCGCACATTGTCCGAGTACCTGCAAATGCTTCAAGCGAGAATTGCGAAAGCAAACAAACACACGAACATACCATTCACACGCAAATGCATTCGCACACGCATACTCGTACAAACAGACGGCAGGATGTCGTGCAATGTGAATTTGCACCCAACATCATTCACCAGCCTTTCGTGAATCTCCGGCAGACATCTGTTCAACTTCAGCCCAATTTTCTTTGTTGTTCACAAACTGATGAGGTTGTGCCTAGCCCCACCATCAACATATATTTTGTGTTAACCCTCCCTACTACCAGCATAGGGTGGTCCACGTGTTCACCCGCGTTATTCCTCCGATTGCGGTCGATAGCTCGGATTGGCACCACAATCCGGTGTGGATGGTGATTTTCGGGCGACAAGGTCTTGTTAGTAGGTTGCCCATATGTTACTGACTCATCTCTTTTCCCGACCCTTCTCCGTCGTTCTTTTTCTCCCGAGAACTCAATCTTGCCCACTACACCAGCGCATCCGTTAACTCCGCTTCCCGGACATCATCATTGAACTTACATAGCTGCGTTCGTCGTACCTCATACTGTATCTCATACTTGAGGCCCTCCACGTAGCGATCCAACCGCTCCGCATCGCTCATATCGTGCACCTGGCCAGCGAAGTTGCAGAGAATGCTACTGTAGTCTAGGACTGAAATCAGCTGCTTCCATATACGCATCTTCACGCGGGCAGCATCCGAGGCGGGTATCTGCTCGAACGTGGTTTGCAAGGTGGCGCCCCACTGTTTTGGTTGGGTGCAAATTCACATTGCACGACATCCTGCCGTCTGTTTGTACGAGTATGCGTGTGCGAATGCATTTGGGTGTGAATGGAATGTTCCTGTGTTTGTTTGCTTTCGCAATTTTCGCTTGATGCATTTGCAGGTATGTTGGGTGCAAATTCACATTGCACGACATCCTGCCGTCTGTTTGTATGAGTATGCGTGTGCGAATGCATTTGGGTGTGAATGGAATGTTCGGTGTGTTTGTTTGCTTTCGCAATTTTCGCTTGAAGCATTTGCAGGTACTCGCGTATTATGCGCTTTGGCACAACATTGTACGCGCTATGAACAGTACAAGCAGAAAGGACGAGCTCGCAAAGGAACCCAAGATGGAAGCTTTGCGGTTCGGTTGAATTGATTGTGCAGATTCAGTTCTATCCAACTCAAAATTGTACTGTTTTGCTTGGCTGACTATAGTGTAGCAGGGCAGGCACTATAGGGGTACAATTTAGGTGAAGGTTGGATGTTGTTTGTCTGTATCTGCATGCTACAGGGCCAGGGGAAACCAGCGGAACCAGCTTTTGGCTGGTTGGGCAAAGACGAAACAGGTTCTGTTTTTAGGACCTGAACCTGGTTGTTGTTTTCCCAGGTTGGAAAAACAGAACCAGAGGTTGTTTACCAACCTACCACCTGCTGTTTTGTCCAGCCAGGTTGGTTCTGTTGTTTGGAATTATTTGGGATGATCCCTGCTTGTTCCCAGGTTCATTCCCAAGGTCCTTGCTAGCTAGAACTATTTATTCCTTCTCTGTTTGTACCTGAATATAGTCAATTTGATTCAAGCGAATTCCTCCCTTCCTGGAATTTCGTTTCTACGCGGTGCAACGGCGGAATGCTACCCGAGTCAACGCTAGTACGCTAGCACTCCAACGCTAGGCAAACGCTGTCCGAGCCATAGCTTCGTAATGGCAGAACTTTTCGTGAGGCAACTTGGTTCATTTCAAAGCTCTTGGAGAGAGCTTCGATATAGGAAATTCTCAGCTTAATCCGATCGACGGTCTGCGCGATACGCTGCGCGACGTTCAATGTACTCTTGCTGTTTTGACTAAGTCCCTCTTGATCTCTCTCTCTACAAACTCGGACCCGAGGATAGGGGCTGGTCTTGTACCAGGCACCCAAGGACCCTTGGAGGTGACCCCGAGGAGAGGTTTTAAGTTTGATAAAGTCTTAATAGCTTGAGTTTATTAGGCCCTTACACCAACAAGCTGGTATCAGAGCTGCGTTATAGTGATCCTCGTTATAGGTAGCTATGGCGGGCAACACCTCGGCGGTAGCTGGTGAATCGTCAGCCCAAGTTCGTAGCGGCAGCCAAGATTCTGGTGTTCTGCGCCAAGGGGAGCGCGAACAAGCCAGGGCTCGCTGATCAAGGAGGTGCTGAAAAACTTCACCGTCGAGAAGTTCAATGGTGAGGGCTATGATGATTGGGCCTGGAAAATGCAACTTTATTTCCGTCAGATCGGTTTGCTGAAACTAAAAATTGGGGAGGAGCCTAGACCGAGTGACCCCGCCCTTCAGGAAGATTGGGACGAGCGCGCCTCGGCTGGCTACTACTTGATGTCGCAGAGTTTGCAGCTGAACCAGCGTCACCACGTCATGCAGTTGCTGCCGGAGGTTGAGTGCGGTCCAAAGGCATAGACGGTGTTGAAGGAGCTGCACGCCCCTACCTCCGTCGCTGCGACGATCATGATGGAGAGGGAGCTGTCCGCGTTGCGCCTAAGCGAGGGAGAGCCAGTGCAACCCATCCTGGACAAGATGCGTGATCTCTGCGCGAAGCTGGCGATCGCGGGAATCACCTACCCGGAGCAGACCAAGTGCCTGAAGATGCTCTCGCTGCTGCCGGAATCGTGGCTTCAATTCACGAGCGGATTGAGCTTGCCGCAGAACCAGAGCTTGTGGACGCTCGAGTGGGTGCGGACGAAGATTCTGGAGGAGGACTTCCGTCGCCGCCAACTGAGGGGTGGAGACGATGGCAGCAGCGGCTACGGGATGCAAGGGAGCCGACGTGGCAAAGGACGTGTCTTCGGTGGTGCTTGACGCGGTGCAAAGAAGGACGACGACTCCAACGACCAACAAGGAGGTACCGGTTGGGGTTGCGGTGCGAAATCTGGACGTGGGGGCAAGTCGGGTGCTGGTGGCAAAATGAAAGGGAGTTGCTGGTATTGTAAGAAGGAAGGGCACCCCTGGTTTTTGTGCTATAAGAAACCCGATGGATGGACCCCCCAGAATCGTCACCAGAATGGCGGTGCGCGGAGGAACCAGAAAAACGGCGCCAACATGGTCGCTGATTCGTCCGACAACAACCCGAAGGGCAACGGCGGTGCGGAGAAGAAGAAGGAGCGCACCGCGGGCCAATTCTTCCATGTGGGAGACAAGGGGGAGCAAGGAGACGCATCTGCTAAGGTTGGAGCAGAGCTGCACCCCCTGGACTATTGGGTGTTGGACACAGGCGCTGCTTGGACAATGACGCCGCGCAAGGACCTGCTGGACAACGTACGCGCTGCACCAATTAACGAGGTGTGCTCTGTTGGGTGCAAATTCACATTGCAAGACATCTTGCCGTCTGTTTGTACGAGTATGCGTGTGCAAATGCATTTGGGTATGAATGGAATGTTCGTGTGTTTGTTTGCTTTCACAATTTTTGCTTGAAGCATTTACAGGTACTCGCACAATATGCGCTTCGGCATAACATTTTACGCGCTATGAACAGTACAAGGAAAAAGGACGAGCTCGCAAAGGAACCCAAGATGGAAGCTTTGCGGTTCGGCTTACTTGATTGCGCATATTCAGTTCTATCCAACTCAAAATTGTACTGTTTTGTTTGGTTGACTATAGTGTAGCAGGGCAGGCACTATAGGGGTACAATTTGGGTGAAGGTTGGATGTTGTTTGTCTGTATCTGCATGCTACAGGGCCAGGGGAAACCAGCGGAACCAGCATTTGGCTGGTTGGGCAAAGACAAAACAGGTTCTGTTTTTAGGACCTGAACCTGGTTGTTGTTTTCCCAGGTTGGAAAAACAGAACCAGAGGTTGTTCACCAACCTTCCACCTGCTATTTTGTCCAGCCAGGTTGGTTCTGTTGCTTGGAATTATTTAGGATCATCCCTGGTTGTTCCCAGGTTGATTCCCAAGGTCCTTGCTAGCTAGAGCTATTTATTCCTTCTCTGTTTGTACCTGAATATAGTAAAATTGATTCAAGCGAATTCCTTCCTTGCTGGAATTTCCTTTCTACGCGGTGCGACGGCGGAATGCTACCCGAGTCAACGCTAGTACGCTAGCACTCCAACGCTAGGCTAACGCTGTCCGAGCCATAACTTCGTAATGGCAGAACTTTTCGCGAGGCAACTTGGCTTATTTTAAAGCTCTTAGAGTGAGCTTCGATATAGGAAATTCTCAGCTTAATCCGATTGACGGTCTGCACGATACGCTGCGCGACGTTCAAAGTACTCTTGCTGTTTTGACTTAGTCCCTCTTGATCCCTCTCTCTACAAACTCGGACCCGAGGATAGGGGCTGGTCTTGTACCAGGCACCCAAGGACCCTTGGAGGTGACCCCGAGGAGAGGTTTTAAGTTTGATAAAGTCTTAATAGCTTGAGTTTATTAGGCCCTTACACCAACATGCTCTGCCTTTGGACACATGTTGAAGGTGGCTGGTGCGGGACGAGCTGCGTTTTGTTGGTGTAAGGGCCTAATAAACTCAAGCTATTAAGACTTTATCAAACTTAAAACCTCTCCTCGGGGTCACCTCCAAGGGTCCTTGGGTGCCTGGTACAAGACCAGCCCCTATCCTCGAGTCCGAGTTTGTAGAGAGAGGGATCAAGAGGGACTTAGTCAAAACAGCAAAAGTACCTTGAACGTCGCGCAGCGTATCGTGCAGACCGTTGATCGGATTAAGCTGAGAATTTCCTATATCGAAGCTCACTCTAAGAGCTTTAAAATAAGCCAAGTTGCCTCGCGAAAAGTTTTGCCATTACGAAGTTATGGCTCGGAGAGCGTTAGCCTAGCGTTGGAGTGCTAGCGTACTAACGTTGACTCGGGTAGCATTCCGCCGTCGCACCGCGTAGAAAGGAAATTCCAGGAAGGGAGGAATTCGCTTGAATCAATTTCACTATATTCAGGTACAAACAGAGAAGGAATAAATAGCTCTAGCTAGCAAGGACCTTGGGAATCAACCTGGGAACAACCAGGGATGATCCCAAATAATTCCAACCAACAGAACCAACCTGGCTGGACAAAATAGCAGGTGGTAGGTTGGTGAACAACCTCTGGTTCTGTTTTTCCAACATGGGAAAACAACAACCAGGTTCAGGTCCTAAAAACAGAACCTGTTTTGTCTTTGCCCAACCAGCCAAATGCTGGTTCCGCTGTTTTCCCCTGGCCCTGTAGCATGCAGATACAGACAAACAACATCCAACCTTCACCTAAATTATACCCCTATAGTGCCTGCCCTGCTACACTATAGTCAACCAAACAAAACAGTACAATTTCGAGTTGGATAGAACTGAATCTGCGCAATCAAGTAAGCCGAACCGCAAAGCTTCCATCTTGGGTTCCTTTGCGAGCTCGTCCTTTCTGCTTGTACTGTTCATAGCGCGTACAATGTTATGCCGAAGCGCATATTGTGCGAGTACCTGCAAATGCTTCAAGCTAAAATTGCGAAAGCAAACATACACACGAACATACGATTCACACACAAATGCATTCGCACACGCATACTCGTACAAACAGACGGCAGGATGTCGTGCAATGTGAATTTGCACCCAACACACTCCCCCTCAGCCTGCCGGCTGCATCCCCATTATTCCATACTAGTTCATGCTCATTCCACTCATGCGCACACAATGCCAATGAGGCTCATCCGCAAGCCTCTTGGTGAGGAAGTCGGCTGGCTGCTGGTGAGTCTTGATGTAGAGCGGATTCACCGTCCCCCTCTTCACCTCCTTACGCAGCCAGTGCCACTTGATACGCATGTGCTTGTTGAGCCCATGAAGCACAGCGTTCCTGGCCATCCCAAGAGCTCTCTTGCTATCACAAAACAGCGGCGTAGCAACCTTTTGCTCCTGGCCAATCTCCTCTAATAGCCTCCTCAGCCAAATCACCTCCTTCACCCCATGGAACATCGCCATGTACTCTGATTCCACGGAAGAGAGTGCTGTCTCCGTCTGCTTCTTGGACCTCCAACTAACAGGTCCTCCCCCTACTACGCAGATGTATCCTCCCACAGATGAGGAATCTTCTTTTTCAGAGGCCCACGTAGCATCGGTAAAGCAAGTGAGAAAGAGCTTGCCTTCTCCAAGCCTCTCCCCCTTCTCTTTCAGCACCTCAACCCCTTTCTGCTTCACCTGCGCAGATGCGGAGTATTGAACTCCAATGCTTGGGTGAGAGTTCAGGTACTTCACCACACGCTCAGCTGCATCCACCTGCTCCTCTGATGGATTCTGCACTACCCTAGCCAGCTGCCCAACCGAGAAAGAGATGTCGGGTCTCGTGTGAACTGCTGCATACAAGAGGCTGCCCACCAAGGACTGAAATTGCTGCTGCTCCTCGGCTTCAACCCCTTCATCCTCTGCAGCTTTCACAAGCTTGAATTCTGCTGGCAGGGGAGTCGCAACCTTGCGCTCATTCTCAATTCCGTACTTCTCCCCAAGCTCCTTGATGAACTTCTCCTGGTGCAGCTTCAACCACCTGTGATCCAGATCCCTCTCCACGTGCATCCCGAGGTAGTACTTTACCTCCCCAAGGTTCTTGCACTTGAAATTCTCCATCAGCTGCTGCTGCACCTTCTGGATCTCCTTCATGCTGCTGCTAAAGAGAAGAATGTCGTCCACATAGACCAGAAACAGCACCAGCTTCTCCCCCTCCCCCTTGAGAAAGAGGCTCTCATCACAGCTGCTGGTCCTGAATCCCATCTCCTCTAAAACAGCTGCCAACTTCTGGTACCAGCAGCGTGGCGCGTGCTTCAAGCCGTAGATGGACTTTTTCAGCTTGCACACCCTGCCCGTACCATCCTCATACCCAGGTGGCTGCGTTATGAACACCTCCTCCTCTAAAATCCCGTTGAGGAATGCCGTTGATATGTCCATCTGGATAATGAACTTCCCACTAACGGCTGCATCTGCCAACAAGACACGAAGGGTAGGGGGTTTGGCAGTGGGAGCAAAGATCTCATTGAAGTCCCGCTTCTCCTTCTGCATAAACCCCTTAGCCACCAACCTACTCTTGTAGATGGTGACCTGCCCCTTGTCGTCAGTCTTGATCCTTAGCACCCACTTGCATTGTACCGCTTTCTTTCCCTCAGGCAGCACCACTAGTTCCCAAGTCCCATTCTCCAGCAGGCTCTGGTACTCAGCATCCCTGGAAGCTAGCCATTTGTCCCTATCTGGTCCAGCTAATGCCTCCTCCATGCTAGCTGGTTCCTCTGGTGCAGGGGCAAGAAAACAGTACGCAGGCTCATCCTCCTCATCCGGGTCATAGCCATGCGGTAGAATCAGCAATGCCTCCTCGGTCCCAAGCTGCTGCTCAGCTACATCAGCTCCTGCAGTCAGCTTCTTAGTAGCCATACGGGTACGTCCTGGCCTGGAGACGGGTGTCTCCCATCCCTTCATAACGACACCCTTCGGCTTCTTAGTTTTCCCCTGCTGCTGCTCTCCTCCCTCGGATCCAGCAGCTCCACTAGTGCTACCGCTAGTCTCCACACCATCATTTTCTCCACCAGCAGGTGCCTCCTGTACCTTCTTTCCATCACCACCCTCTGCAGCTGCCTCCTCTCCCTCCTCCCACACACTAGGAGTCAGGTCCAGCTGCATGGTGATCTGCTCCATCTGCTGGGACACCCTGGCCTCCGGCTGTTTCTCCCAGCTCCCATACATCATGCCCTCAACAAACTTCACATCCCTGCTGTCAAACAACACACCCTTGGAAGGTTCCCACAGCAGCCATCCCTTGCTCTCAGCAGCCAGCCCCAAATGCACACACCAGATTGCACTCGCCCCCAACTTACTGCGGTAGGTCTTGGGGACGTGGGCGACTGCCATGCAACCGAACACCCTCAGCATGTCCACCGGCGGCTTCCTCCCAAGCCACCTCTCCAACGGCACCCACGAGTCATCTCCAACCTTTGTGAGTACCCTGTTCCTAGCGACGGTAGCGTGCCGGACAGCATGGGGCCACATCAAGTTGCCCAGCCCAGATTCTATGAGCAGCGCCCTAGCTGTCTCCAGAATTGTCCGGTTCGCCCGTTCCGCTACACCGTTGGACTGTGGGGTGTAAGCCGTGGTCAGCTCCCTCTGGATGCCCTGCTTCTTGAGCCAGGCCGTCATCTCAGCTCCAAGAAACTCACCACCCCGATCTGTCCTAATCCGTTTCACCACACACTCCGCTTGCTTCTCCACTAACGGCAGCCAATCGTCCCGAATCGTGGAGGCGGCGTGATCTTTCTGCTTCAGCGGATACGCCCACATTAGCCTGCTCCAGTCATCCACTATGGTTAGGAAGTACCGCTCCCCCTTGTGCCCTTGCACCGGCAGCGGCCCTACCAAGTCCATGTGGACCAGCTCCAACGGCTTTTTGCTCCTGCCAGCCACACTATGGAAGGGGAAACGGGTGAACTTTGAAAGGAGGCAAATTTCACAGTTATCATCGGGTGGTTGCCCGTTCAGCTTCAAGCCCTTAACGGCTCCATCCTTCTCCAGCTGCTTCAGCAAAGGCATTGCCACATGCCCCAAACGTCGGTGTGCAGTTGCCCAATCCGTCTCCCCAGATCTGGCCGACACTTTCACACCAACCCCTCCAACGGCGTTGCACTCCCCCTGGGATGCAGACCCCTCTCCAGCCTGCCCCCCACCGTGCCACGCCAGCGCCGGCAGCTGCCACATAGATCTGTACACGTCCTTGCTCTCGTGCAGATCCCAAAGCACCCGATTGCCCAGCTTCCCCTTATAAGTGCGTGCCCCATCCGTGTTGGTGTTCACCCCAGCCTTGCCAAGCTTACGGAGGGAGATAAGGTTGGCCTTCAGGTCGGGGACGAGGAGAACGTCGTGCAGCACCACCGGCTTGCCATCCGCTCCCTTAAACGCAGCTCGTCCCGCACCAGCCACCTTCAACATGTGTCCAGAGGCAGAGCACACCTCGTTAATCGGTGCAGCGCGTACGTCGTCCAGCAGGTCCTTGCGCGGCGTCATTGTCCAAGCAGCGCCTGTGTCCAACACGCAATAGTCCAAGGGGTGCAGCTCTGCTCCAACCTTAGCAGATGCGTCTCCTTGCTCCCCCTTGTCTCCCACATGGAAGAATTGGCCCGCGGTGCGCTCCTTCTTCTTCTCCGCACCGCCGTTGCCCTTCGGGTTGTTGTCGGACGAATCAGCGACCATGTTGGCGCCGTTTTTCTGGTTCCTCCGCGCGCCGCCATCCTGGTGACGATTCTGGGGGGTCCATCCATCGGGTTTCTTATGGCACAAAAACCAGGGGTGCCCTTCCTTCACACAATACCAGCAACTCCCTTTCATTTTGCCACCAGCACCCGACTTGCCCCCAAGTCCAGATTTCGCACCGCGACCCCAACCGGTACCTCCTTGTTGGTCGTTGGAGTCGTCGTCTTTCTTTGCACCGCGTCCAGCACCACCGAAGCCACGTCCTTTGCCACGTCGGCTCCCTTGCATCCCGTAGCCGCTGCTGCCGTCGTCTCCACCTCTCAGTTGGCGGCGACGGAAGTCCTCCTCTAGAATCTTTGTCCGCACCCACTCGAGTGTCCACGAGCTCTGGTTCTGCGGCAGGCTCAATCCGCTCGTGAATTGAAGCCACGATTCCGGCAGCAGCGAGAGCATCTTCACGCACTTGGTCTGCTCCGGGTAGTTGATTCCCGCGGTCGCTAACTTCGCGTAGAGGTCGCGCAATTTGTCCAGGACAGGTTGCACCGGCTCTCCCTCGCTCAGGCGCAACGCGGACAGCTCCCTCTCCAGCATCAATGTTGCAACAACGGAGGTCGGGGCGTGCAGCTCCTTCAACACCGTCCACGCCTTCGGACCGCACTCAACCTCCGGCAGCAGGTGCATCACGTGGTGACGCTGGTTCAGCTCCAAACTCTGCGACATCAAGTAGTAGCCAGCCGAGGCGCGCTCGTCCCAATCTTCCTGAAGGGCGGGGTCACTCGGTCTAGGCTCCTCCCCAATCATTAGTTTCAGCAAACCGATCTGACGGAAATAAAGTTGCATTTTCCAGGCCCAATCATCATAGCCCTCACCATTGAACTTCTCGACAGTGAAGTTTTTCAGCACCTCCTTGATCAGCGAGCCCTGGCTTGTTCGCGCTCCCCTTGGCGCAGAAACACCAGAATCATGGCTGCCGCTACGATCTTGGGCTGAAGATTCACCAGCTACCGCCGAGGTGTTGCCCGCCATAGCTACCTATATCGAGGATCACTATAACGCAGCTCTGATACCAGCTTGTTGGTGTAAGGGCCTAATAAACTCAAGCTATTAAGACTTTATCAAACTTAAAACTTCTCCTCGGGGTCACCTCCAAGGGTCCTTGGGTGCCTGGTACAAGACCAGCCCCTATCTTCGGGTCCGAGTTTGTAGAGAGAGGGATCAAGAGGGACTTAGTCAAAACAGCAAGAGTACCTTGAACGTCGCGCAGCTTATCGTGCAGACCGTTGATCGGATTAAGCTGAGAATTTCCTATATCGAAGCTCACTCTAAGAGCTTTAAAATAAGCCAAGTTGCCTCGCGAAAAGTTTTGCCATTACGAAGTTATGGCTCGGACAGCGTTAGCCTAGCGTTGGAGTGCTAGCGTACTAGCGTTGACTCGGGTAGCATTCCGCCGTCGCACCGCGTAGAAAGGAAATTCCAGGAAGGGAGGAATTCGCTTGAATCAATTTTACTATATTCAGGTACAAACAGAGAAGGAATAAATAGCTCTAGCTAGCAAGGACCTTGGGAATCAACCTGGGAACAACCAGGGATGATCCCAAATAATTCCAAGCAACAGAACCAACCTGGCTGGACAAAATAGCAGGTGGTAGGTTGGTGAACAACCGCTGGTTCTGTTTTTCCAACCTGGGAAAACAACAACCAGGTTCAGGTCCTAAAAACAGAACCTGTTTTGTCTTTGCCCAACCAGCCAAATGCTGGTTCCGCTGTTTTCCCCTGGCCCTGTAGCATGCAGATACAGACAAACAACATCCAACCTTCACCTAAATTGTACCCCTATAGTGCCTGCCCTGCTACACTATAGTCAACCAAACAAAACAGTACAATTTCGAGTTGGATAGAACTGAATATGCGCAATCAAGTAAGCCGAACCGCAAAGCTTCCATCTTGGGTTCCTTTGCGAGCTCGTCCTTTCTGCTTGTACTGTTCATAGCGCGTACAATGTTATGCCGAAGCGCACATTGTGCGAGTACCTGCAAATGCTTCAAGCTAAAATTGCGAAAGCAAACATACACACGAACATACCATTCACACGCAAATGCATTCGCACACGCATACTCGTACAAACAGACGGCAGGATGTCGTGCAATGTGAATTTGCACCCAAGACATTTAAGGGAGCAGATGGCAAGCCGGTGGTGCTGCACGACGTTCTCCTCGTCCCCGACCTGAAGGCCAACCTTATCTCCCTCCGTAAGCTTGGCAAGGCTGGGGTGAACACCAACACGGATGGGGCTCGCACTTATAAGGGGAAGCTGGGCAATTGGGTGCTTTGGGATCTGCACGAGAGCAAGGACGTGTACAGATCTATGTGGCAGCTGCCGGCGCTGGCATGGCACGGTGGGGGGCAGGCTGGAGAGGGGTCTGCATCCCAGGGGGGGTGCAACGCCGTTGGAGGGGTTGGTGTGAAAGTGTCGGCCAGATCTGGGGAGACGGATTGGGCAACTGCACACCGACGTTTGGGGCATGTGGCAATGCCTTTGCTGAAGCAGCTGGAGAAGGATGGAGCCGTTAAGGGCTTGAAGCTGAACGGACAACCACCCGATGAAAACTGTGAAATTTGCCTCCTTTCAAAGTTCACCCGTTTCCCCTTCCATAGTGTGGCTGGCAGGAGCAAAAAGCGGTTGGAGCTGGTCCACATGGACTTGGTGGGGCCGCTGCCGGTGCAAGGGCACAAGGGGGAGCGGTACTTCCTAACGATAGTGGATGACTGGAGCAGGCTAATGTGGGCGTATCCGCTGAAGCAGAAAGATCATGCCGCCTCCACGATTCGGGACGATTGGCTGCCGATTGTGGAGAAGCAAGCGGAGTGTGTGGTGAAGCGGATTAGGACAGATCGGGGTGGTGAGTTCTTTGGAGCTGAGATGACGGCCTGCCTCAAGAAGCAGGGCATCCAGAGGGAGCTGACCACGGCTTACACCCCACAGTCCAACGGTGTAGCAGAACGGGCGAACCGGACAATTCTGGAGACAGCTAGGGCGCTGCTCATAGAATCTGGGCTGGGCAACTTGATGTGGCCCCATGCTGTTCGGCACGCTACCGTCGCTAGGAACAGGGTACTCACAAAGGTTGGGGATGACTCGTGGGTGCCGTTGGAGAGGTGGCTTGGGAGGAAGCCGCTGGTGGACATGCTGAGGGTGTTCGGTTGCATGGCAGTCGCCCACTTCCCCAAGACCTACCGCAGTAAGTTGGGGGCGAGTGCAATCTGGTGTGTGCATTTGGGGCTGGCTGCTGAGAGCAAGGGATGGCTGCTGTGGGAACCTTCCAAAGGTGTGTTGTTTGACAGCAGGGACGTGAAGTTTGTTGAGGGTATGATGTATAGGAGCTGGGAGAAACAGCCAGAGGCCAGGGTGTCCCAGCAGATGGAGCAGATCACCATGCAGCTGGACCTGACTCCTAGTGTGTGGGAGGAGGGAGAGGAGGCAGCTGCAGAGGGTGGTGATGGAGAGAAGATGCAGGAGGCACCTGCTGGTGGAGGTGATGGTGTGGAGACTAGCGGTAGCACTAGTGGAGCTGCTGGATCCGAGGGAGGAGAGCAGCAGCAGGGAAAAACTAAGAAGCCGAAGGGTGTTGTTATGAGGGGATGGGAGACACCCGTCTCCAGGCCAGGACGTACCCGTGTGGCCACTAAGAAGCTGACTGCAGGAGCTGATGAACCAGAGCAGCAGCTTGGGACAGAGGAGGCATTGCTGATTCTACCGCATGGCTATGACCCGGATGAGGAGGATGAGCCTGCGTACTGTTTTCTTGCCCCTGCACCAGAGGAACCAGCTAGCATGGAGGAGGCATTAGCTGGACCAGATAGGGACAAATGGCTGGCTTCTAGGGATGCTGAGTACCAGAGCCTGCTGGAGAATGGGACTTGGGAACTAGTGGTGCTGCCTGAGGGAAAGAAAGCGGTACAATGCAAGTGGGTGCTAAGGATCAAGACTGACGACAAGGGGCAGGTCACCATCTACAAGAGTAGGTTGGTGGCTAAGGGGTTTATGCAGAAGGAGAAGCGGGACTTCAATGAGATCTTTGCTCCCACTGCCAAACCCCCTACCCTCCGTGTCGTGTTGGCAGATGCAACTGTTAGTGGGAAATTCATCATTCAGATGGATATATCAACGGCATTCCTCAATGGGATTTTAGAGGAGAAGGTGTTCATGACGCAGCCGCCTGGGTATGAGGATGGTACGGGCAGGGTGTGCAAGCTGAAAAAGTCTATCTACGGCTTGAAGCAGGCGCCACGCTGCTGGTACCAGAAGTTGGCCGCTGTTCTAGAGGAGATGGGATTCAGGACCAGCAGCTGTGATGAGAGCCTCTTTCTCAAGGGGGGGGGGGAGAAGCTGGTGCTGTTTCTGGTCTATGTGGACGACATTCTTCTCTTTAGCAGCAGCATGAAAGAGATCCAGAAGGTGCAGCAGCAGCTGATGGAGAACTTGTTGGGTGCAAATTCACATTGCACGACATCCTGCCGTCTGTTTGTACGAGTATGCGTGTGCGAATGCATTTGCGTGTGAATGGTATGTTCGTGTGTTTGTTTGCTTTCGCAATTTTAGCTTGAAGCATTTGCAGGTACTCGCACAATGTGCGCTTTGGCATAACATTGTACGCGCTATGAACAGTACAAGCAGAAAGGACGAGCTCGCAAAGGAACCCAAGATGGAAGCTTTGTGGTTCGGCTTACTTGATTGCGCAGATTCAGTTCTATCCAACTCGAAATTGTACTGTTTTGTTTGGTTGACTATAGTGTAGCAGGGCAGGCACTATAGGGGTACAATTTAGGTGAAGGTTGGATGTTGTTTGTCTGTATCTGCATGCTACAGGGCCAGGGGAAACCAGCGGAACCAACATTTGGCTGGTTGGGCAAAGACAAAACAGGTTCTGTTTTTAGGACCTGAACCTGGTTGTTGTTTTCCCAGGTTGGAAAAACAGAACCAGAGGTTGTTCACCAACCTACCACCTGCTATTTTGTCCAGCCAGGTTGGTTCTGTTGCTTTGAATTATTTGGTATCATCCCTGGTTGTTCCCAGGTTGATTCCCAAGGTCCTTGCTAGCTAGAGCTATTTATTCCTTCTCTGTTTGTACCTGAATATAGTGAAATTGATTCAAGCGAATTCCTCCCTTCCTGGAATTTTGTTTCTACACGGTGCGACGGCGGAATGCTACCCGAGTCAACGCTAGTACGCTAGCACTCCAACGCTAGGCTAACGCTGTCCGGGCCATAACTTCGTAATGGCAGAACTTTTCGCGAGGCAACTTGGCTTATTTTAAAGCTCTTAGAGTGAGCTTCGATATTGGAAATTCTCAGCTTAATCCGATCGACGGTCTGCACGATACGCTGCGCGACGTTCAAGGTACTCTTGCTGTTTTGACTAAGTCCCTCTTGATCCCTCTCTCTACAAACTCGGACCCGAAGATAGGGGCTGGTCTTGTACCAGGCACCCAAGGACCCTTGGAGGTGACCCCGAGGAGAGGTTTTAAGTTTGATAAAGTCTTTATAGCTTGAGTTTATTAGGCCCTTACACCAACAAGCTGGTATCAGAGCTGCGTTATAGTGATCCTCGATATAGGTAGCTATGGCGGGCAACACCTCGACGGAAGCTGGTGAATCTTCAGCCCAAGATCGTAGCGGCAGCCATGATTCTGGTGTTTCAGCGCCATGGGGAGCGCGAACAAACCAGCGCTCGCTGGTCAAGGAGGTGCTGAAGAATTTCACCGTCGAGAAGTTCAATGGTGAGGGCTATGATGATTGGGCGTGGAAAATGCAACTCTATTTCCGTCAGATTGGATTGCTGAAACTAATGATTGGGGAGGAGCCTAGACTGAGTGACCCCGCGCTGCAGGAAGATTGGGACGACCGCTCCTCGGCTGGCTACTATTTGATGTCGCAGAGTTTGGAGCTGAACCAGCGTCACCACGTCATGCACCTGCTGCCGGAAGTTGAGTGCGGTCCGAAAGCGTGGACCTTGTTGAAGGAGCTACACGCCCCGACCTCCGTTGTTGCAACATTGATGCTGGAGAGGGAGCTGTCCGCGTTGCGCCTGTGCGAGGGAGAGCCGGTGCAACCTGTCCTGGACAAATTGCGCGACCTCTACGCGAAGTTGGCGACCGCAGGAATCACCTACCCAGAGCAGACCAAGTGCCTGAAGATGCTCTTGCTGTTGCCGGAATCGTGGCTTCAATTCACGAGCGGATTGAGCCTGCCGCAGAACCAGAGCTCATGGACGCTCGAGTGGGTGCGGACGAAGATTCTGGAGGAGGAATTCCGTCGCCGCCAACTGAGGGGTGGAGACGACGGCAGCAGCGGCTACGGGATGCAAGGGAGCCGACGTGGCAAAGGACGTGGCTTCGGTGGTGCTGGACGCGGTGCAAAGAAAGACGACGACTCCAACGACCAACAAGGAGGTACCGGTTGGGGTCGCGGTGCGAAATCTGGACGTGGGGGCAAGTCGGGTGCTGGTGGCAAAATGAAAGGGAGCTGCTGGTATTGTGAGAAGGAAGGGCACCCCTGGTTTTTGTGCTATAAGAAACCCGATGGATGGACCCCCCAGAATCGTCACCAGGATGGCAGCGCGCGGAGGAACCAGAAAAACGGCGCCAACATGGTCGCTGATTCGTCCGACAACAACTCGAAGGGCAACGGCGGTGCGGAGAAGAAGAAGGAGCGCACCGCGGGCCAATTCTTCCATGTGGGAGACAAGGGGGAGCAAGGAGACGCATCTGCTAAGGTTGGAGCAGAGCTGCACCCCTTGGACTATTGGGTGTTGGACACAGGCGCTGCTTGGACAATGACGCCGTGCAAGGACCTGCTTGACGACGTACGCGCTGCACCGATTAATGAGGTGTGCTCTGCCTCTGGACACATGTTGAAGGTGGCTGGTGCGGGACGAGCTGCGTTTAAGGGAGCGGATGGCAAGCCGGTGGTGCTGCACGACGTTCTCCTCGTCCCCGACTTGAAGGCCAACCTTATCTCCCTCCGTAAGCTTGGCAAGGCTGGGGTGAACACCAACACAGATGGGGCTCGCACTTATAAGGGGAAGCTGGGCAATCGGGTGCTTTGGGATCTGCACGAGAGCAAGGACGTGTACAGATCTATGTGGCAGCTGCCGGCGCTGGCGTGGCACGGTGGGGGGCAGGCTGGAGAGGGGTCTGCATCCCAGGGGGAGTGCAATGCCGTTGGAGGGGTTGGTGTGAAAGTGTCGGCCAGATCTGGGGAGACGGATTGGGCAACTGCACACCGACGCTTGGGGCATGTGGCAATGCCTTTGCTGAAACAGCTGGAGAAGGATGGAGCTGTTAAGGGCTTGAAGCTGAACGGACAACCACCCGATGATAACTGTGAAATTTGCCTCCTTTCAAAGTTCACCCGTTTCCCCTTCCATAGTGTGGCTGGCAGGAGCAAAAAGCCGTTGGAGCTGGTCCACATGGACTTGGTGGGGCCGCTGCCGGTGCAAGGGCACAAGGGGGAGCGGTATTTCCTAACCATATTGGATGACTGGAGCAGGGTAATGTGGGCGTATTCGCTGATGCAGAAAGATCACGCCGCCTCCACGATTCGGGACGATTGGCTGCCGTTCGTGGAGAAGCAAGCGGAGTGTGTGGTGAAGCGGATTAGGACAGATCGGGGTGGTGAGTTCCTTGGAGCTGAGATGACGGCCTGGCTCAAGAAGCAGGGCATCCAGAGGGAGCTGACCACGGCTTACACCCCACAGTCCAACGGTGTAGCAGAACGGGCGAACCGGACAATTCTGGAGACAGCTAGGGCGCTGCTCATAGAATCTGGGCTGGGCAACTTGATGTGGCCCCATGCTGTTCGGCACGCTACCGTCGCTAGGAACAGGGTACTCACAAAGGTTGGGGATGACTCGTGGGTGCCGTTGGAGAGGTGGCTTGGGAGGAAGCCGCCGGTGGACATGCTGAGGGTGTTCGGTTGCATGGCAGTCGCCCACGTCCCCAAGACCTACCGCAGTAAGTTGGGGGCGAGTGCAATCTGGTGTGTGCATTTGGGGCTGGCTGCTGAGAGCAAGGGATGGCTGCTGTGGGAGCCTTCCAAGGGTGTGTTGTTTGACAGCAGGGATGTGAAGTTTGTTGAGGGCATGATGTATGGGAGCTGGGAGAAACAGCCGGAGGCCAGGGTGTCCCAGCAAATGGAGCAGATCACCATGCAGCTGGACCTGACTCCTAGTGTGTGGGAGGAGGGAGAGGAGGCAGCTGCAGAGGGTGGTGATGGAAAGAAGGTACAGGAGGCACCTGTTGGTGGAGAAAATGATGTGGAGACTGGCACTAGTGGAGCTGCTGGATCCGAGGGAGGAGAGCAGCAGCAGGGAAAAACTAAGAAGCCGAAGGGTGTCGTTATGAAGGGATGGGAGACACCCGTCTCCAGGCCAGGACGTACCCGTATGGCTACTAAGGAGCTGACTGCAGGAGCTGATGTAGCGGAGCAGCAGCTTGGGACCGAGGAGGCATTGCTGATTCTACCGCATGGCTATGACCCGGATGAGGAGGATGAGCCTGCGTACTGTTTTCTTGCCCCTGCACCAGAGGAACCAGCTAGCATGGAGGAGGCATTAGCTGGACCAGATAGGGACAAATGGCTAGCTTCTAGGGATGCTGAGTACCAGAGCCTGCTGGAGAATGGGACTTGGGAACTAGTGGTGCTGCCTGAGGGAAAGAAAGCGGTACAATGCAAGTGGGTGCTAAGGATCAAGACTGACGACAAGGGACAGGTCACCATCTACAAGAGTAGGCTGGTGGCTAAGGGGTTTATGCAGAAGGAGAAGCGGGACTTCAATGAGATCTTTGCTCCCACTGCCAAACCCCCTACCCTCCGTGTCTTGTTGGCAGATGCAACCGTTAGTGGGAAAGTCATCATTCAGATGGATATATCAACAGCATTCCTCAACGGGATTTTAGAGGAGGAGGTGTTTATGACGCAGCCACCTGGGTATGAGGATGGTACGGGCAGGGTGTGCAAGCTGAAAAAGTCCATCTACGGCTTGAAGCAGGCGCCACGCTGCTGGTACCAGAAGTTGGCAGCTGTTTTAGAGGAGATGGGATTCAGGACCAGCAGCTGTGATGAGAGCCTCTTTCTCAAGGGGGAGGGGGAGAAGCTGGTGCTGTTTCTGGTCTATGTGGACGACATTCTTCTCTTTAGCAGCAGCATGAAGGAGATCCAGAAGGTGCAGCAGCAGCTGATGGAGAACTTCAAGTGCAAGAACCTTGGGGAGGTAAAGTACTACCTCGGGATGCACGTGGAGAGGGATCTGGATCACAGGTGGTTGAAGCTGCACCAGGAGAAGTTCATCAAGGAGCTTGGGGAGAAGTACGGAATTGAGAATGAGCGCAAGGTTGCGACTCCCCTGCCAGCAGAATTCAAGCTTGTGAAAGCTGCAGAGGATGAAGGGGTTGAAGCCGAGGAGCAGCAGCAATTTCAGTCCTTGGTGGGCAGCCTCTTGTATGCAGCAGTTCACACGAGGCCCGACATCTCTTTCTCGGTTGGGCAGCTGGCTAGGGTGGTGCAGAATCCATCAGAGGAGCAGGTGGATGCAGCTGAGCGTGTGGTGAAGTATCTGAACTCTCACCCAAGCATTGGAGTTCAATACTCTGCATCTGCACAGGTGAAGCAGAAAGGGGTAGAGGTGCTGAAAGAGAAGGGGGAGAGGCTTGGAGAAGGCAAGCTCTTTCTCACTTGCTTTACTGATGCTACGTGGGCCTCTGAGAAGGAGGATTCCTCATCTGTGGGAGGATACATCTGTGTAGTTGGAGGAGGACCTGTTAGTTGGAGGTCAAAGAAGCAGACGGAGACAGCACTCTCTTCTGTGGAATCAGAGTACATGGCGATGTTCCATGGGGTGAAGGAGGTGATTTGGCTGAGGAGGCTGTTAGAGGAGATTGGCCAGGAGCAAAAGGTTGCTACGCCGCTGTTTTGTGATAGCAAGGGAGCTCTTGGGATGGCCAGAAACGCTGTGTTTCATGGGCTCAATAAGCACATGCGTATCAAGTGGCACTGGCTGCGTAAGGAGGTGAAGAGGGGGACGGTGAATCCGATCTACATCAAGACTCACCAGCAGCCAGCAGACTTCCTCACCAAGAGGCTTGCGGATGAGCCTCATTGGCGTTGTGTGCGCATGAGTGGAATGAGCATGAACTAGTATGGAATGATGGGGATGCAGCCGGCAGGCTGAGGGGGAGTGTGTTGGGTGCAAATTCACATTGCACGACATCCTGCCGTCTGTTTGTACGAGTATGTGTGTGCGAATGCATTTGCGTGTGAATGGTATGTTCGTGTGTTTGTTTGCTTTCGCAATTTTCGCTTGAAGCATTTGCAGGTACTCGCACAATGTGCGCTTCGGCATAACATTGTACGCGCTATGAACAGTACAAGCAGAAAGGACGAGCTCGCAAGAAACTCAAGATGGAAGCTTTGTGGTTCGACTTACTTGAGCCAGGCCGTCATCTCAGCTCCAAGGAACTCACCACCCCGATCTGTCCTAGTCCGCTTCACCACACACTCCGCTTGCTTCTCCACGAACGGCAGCCAATCGTCCCGAATCGTGGAAGCGGCGTGATCTTTCTGCTTCAGCGGATACGCCCACATTAGCCTGCTCCAGTCATCCACTATGGTTAGGAAATACCGCTCCCCCTTGTGCCCTTGCACCGGCAGCGGCCCCACCAAGTCCAGGTGGACCAGCTCCAACCGCTTTTTGCTCCTGCCAGCCACACTATGGAAGGGGAAACGGGTGAACTTTGAAAGGAGGCAAATTTCACAGTTATCATCGGGTGGTTGTCCGTTCAGCTTCAAGCCCTTAACGGCTCCATCCTTCTCCAGCTGCTTCAGCAAAGGCATTGCCACATGCCCCAAGCATCGGTGTGCAGTTGCCCAATCCGTCTCCCCAGATCTGGCCGACACTTTCACACCAACCCCTCCAACGGCATTGCACTCCCCCTGGGATGCAGACCCCTCTCCAGCCTGCCCCCCACCGTGCCACGCCAGCGCCGGCAGCTGCCACATAGATCTGTACACGTCCTTGCTCTCGTGCAGATCCCAAAGCACCCGATTGCCCAGCTTCCCCTTATAAGTGCGAGCCCCATCTGTGTTGGTGTTCACCCCAGCCTTGCCAAGCTTACGGAGGGAGATAAGGTTGGCCTTCAAGTCGGGGACGAGGAGAACGTCGTGCAGCACCACCGGCTTGCCATCCGCTCCCTTAAACGCAGCTCGTCCCGCACCAGCCACCTTCAACATGTGTCCAGAGGCAGAGCACACCCCGTTAATCGGTGCAGCGCGTACGTCGTCCAGCAGGTCCTTGCGCGGCGTCATTGTCCAAGCAGCGCCTGTGTCCAACACCCAATAGTCCAAGGGGTGCAGCTCTGCTCCAACCTTAGCAGATGCGTCTCCTTGCTCCCCCTTGTCTCCCACATGGAAGAATTGGCCCGCGGTGCGCTCCTTCTTCTTCTCCGCACCGCCGTTGCCCTTCGAGTTGTTGTCGGACGAATCAGCAACCATGTTGGCGCCGTTTTTCTGGTTCCTCCGCGCTCCGCCATCCTGGTGACGATTCTGGGGGGTCCATCCATCGGGTTTCTTATAGCACAAAAACCAGGGGTGCCCTTCCTTCTCACAATACCAGCAACTCCCTTTCATTTTGCCACCAGCACCCGACTTGCCCCCACGTCCAGATTTCGCACCGCGACCCCAACCGGTACCTCCTTGTTGGTCGTTGGAGTCGTCGTCTTTCTTTGCACCGCGTCCAGCACCACCGAAGCCACGTCCTTTGCCACGTCGGCTCCCTTGCATCCCGTAGCCGCTGCTGCCATCGTCTCCACCCCTCAGTTGGTGGCGACGGAAGTCCTCCTCCAGAATCTTCGTCCGCACCCACTCGAGCGTCCACAAGCTCTGGTTCTGCGGCAGGCTCAATCCGCTCGTGAATTGAAGCCACGATTCCGGCAGCAGCGAGAGCATCTTCAGGCACTTGGTCTGCTCCGGGTAGGTGATTCCCGCGATCGCCAGCTTCGCGTAGAGATCACGCATCTTGTCCAGGATGGGTTGTACCGGCTCTCCCTCGCTTAGGCGCAACGCGGACAGCTCCCTCTCCATCATGAGCGTCGCAGCGACGGAGGTAGAGGCGTGCAGCTCAACCTCCGGCAGCAGGTGCATGACGTGGTGACGCTGGTTCAGCTCCAAACTCTGCGACATCAAGTAGTAGCCAGCCGAGGCGCGCTCGTCCCAATCTTCCTGAAGGGCGGGGTCACTCGGTCTAGGCTCCTCCCCAATCATTAGTTTCAGCAAACCGATCTGACGGAAATAAAGTTGCATTTTCCAGGCCCAATCATCATAGCCCTCACCATTGAACTTCTCGACGGTGAAGTTTTTCAGCACCTCCTTGATCAGCGAGCCCTGGCTTGTTCGCGCTCCCCTTGGCGCAGAAACGCCAGAATCATGGCTGCCGCTACGATCTTGGGCTGAAGATTCACCAGCTACCGCCGAGGTGTTCCCCGCCATAGCTACCTATATCGAGGATCACTATAACGCAGCTCTGATACCAGCTTGTTGGTGTAAGGGCCTAATAAACTCAAGCTATTAAGACTTTATCAAACTTAAAACCTCTCCTCGGGGTCACCTCCAAGGGTCCTTGGGTGCCTGGTACAAGACCAGCCCCTATCCTCGGGTCCGAGTTTGTAGAGAGAGGGATCAAGAGGGACTTAGTCAAAACAGAAAGAGTACCTTGAATGTCGCGCAGCGTATCGTGCAGACCGTTGATCGGATTAAGCTGAGAATTTCCTATATCGAAGCTCACTCTAAGAGCTTTAAAATAAGCCAATTTGCCTCGCGAAAAGTTGTGCCATTACGAAGTTATGGCTCGGACAGCGTTAGCCTAGCGTTGGAGTGCTAGCGTACTAGCGTTGACTCGGGTACCATTCCGCCGTCGCACCGCGTAGAAACGAAATTCCAGGAAGGGAGGAATTCGCTTGAATCAATTTCACTATATTCAGGTACAAACAGAGAAGGAATAAATAGCTCTAGCTAGCAAGGACCTTCGGAATCAACCTGGGAACAACTAGGGATGATCCCAAATAATTCCAACCAACAGAACCAACCTGGCTGGACAAAATAGCAGGTGGTAGGTTGGTGGACAACCTCTGGTTCTGTTTTTCCAACCTGGGAAAACAACAACCAGGTTCAGGTCCTAAAAACAGAACCTGTTTTGTCTTTGCCCAACCAGCCAAATGCTGGTTCCGCTGGTTTCCTCTGGCCCTGTAGCATGCAGATACAGACAAACAACATCCAACCTTCACCTAAATTGTACCCCTATAGTGCCTGCCCTGCTACACTATAGTCAACCAAACAAAACAGTACAATTTCAAGTTGGATAGAACTGAATCTGCACAATCAAGTAAGTTGAACCGCAAAGCTTCCATCTTGGGTTCCTTTGCGAGCTCGTCCTTTCTGCTTGTACTGTTCATAGCGCGTACAATGTTATGCCGAAGCGCACATTGTGCGAGTACCTGCAAATGCTTCAAGCTAAAATTGCGAAAGCAAACAAACACACGACCATACCATTCACACGCAAATGCATTCGCACACGCATACTCGTACAAACAGACGGCAGGATGTCGTGCAATGTGAATTTACACCCAACATGTCATTCACTGCTTTCCAATGTCATTCGCTGCTTCCAATGTTTTTCACTGCTTCCCCATGTCATTCACTGATTCCCCATGGCATTCATTGCTTCCCCATGTCATTCACTGCTTCCCATGTCATTCACTGCTTCCCATGTCATTCACTGCTTCCCCATGTCATTCACTGCTTCCCCATGTCATTCACGACTTCCCCATGTCATTCACTGCTTCCCATGTCATTCACTGCTTCCCATGTCATTCGTTGCCTCCCATGTCATTCACTGCTTCCCCTGTCTTTCACTGCTTCCCATATCACTCTTTGCTTCCCATGTCATTCACTGCTTCCCATGTTATTCACTGCTTCCCTATGTCATTCACTGCTTCCCATGTCATTCACTGCTTCCCCATGTCATTCACTGCTTCCCATGTCATTCACTGCTCGCCATGTCATTCACTGCTTTCCCATGTCATTCACTGCTTCCCATGTCATTCCTTGCTTCCCATGTCATTCAATGCTTCCCCATGTCATTCACTGCTTCCCATGTCATTCACTGCTTCCCATGTCATTCACTGCTTTCGCATGTCATTCACTACTTCCCATGTGATTCATTGCTTCCCCGTGTCATTCACTGCTTCCGATGTAATTCACTGCTTCCCAGGTCATTCACTGCTTCTCATGTCATTCACTGCTTCCCATGTCATTCACTGCTTCCCATGTCATTCACTGCTTCCCCATGTCATTCACTGCTTCCCATGTCATTCACTGCTCCCCATATCATTCACTGCTTTCCCATGTCATTGACTGCTTCCCATGTCATTCATTGCTTCCCATGTCATTCAATGCTTCCCCATGTCATACACTACTTCCCATGTCATTCACTACTTTCCCATGTCATTCACTACTTCCCATGTTATTCACTGCTTCCCCATGTCATTCACTGCTTCCCATGTCATTCACTGCTTCCCATGTCATTCACTGCTTCCCCATGTCATTCACTGCTTCCCATGTCGTTCACTGTTTCCCCATGTCATTCACTGCTTTCCCATGTCATTAACTGCTTCCCATGTCATTCAATGCTTCCCCATGTCATTCACTGCTTCCCCATGTCATTCACTGCTTCCCCATGTCATTCACTACTTCCCATGTCATTCACTGCTTCCTATATCTTTCACTGCTTCCCATGTCATTCACTGCTTCCCATGTCATTCACTGCTTCCTATGTCATTCATTGCTTCCCCATGTCATTCACTGCTTCCCCATGTCATTCACTGCTTCCCCATGTCATTCACTGCTTCCCGATCTCATTCACTACTTCCCATCTCATTAACTGCTTCACCATGCCATTCACTGCTTCCCTTGTCATTCACTGCTTCCCATGTCATTTACTGCTTCCCCATGTCATTCACTGCTTCCCCATGTCATTTACTGCTTCCCCATGTCATTCACTGCTTCCTATGTTATTCACTGCTTCCCTATGTCATTCATTGCTTCCCCATGTCATTCACTGCTTCCCATGTCATTCACTGCTTCCCCATGTCATTCACTGCTTCCCTATATCATTTACTGCATCCCCATCTCATTCAGTGCTTCCCCATGTCATTCACTGCTTCCCATGTCATTCACTGCTCCCCATATCATTCATTGCTTTCCCATGTCATTGACTGCTTCCCATGTCATTCATTGCTTCCCATGTCATTCAATGCTTCCCCATGTCATACACAACTTCCCATATCATTCAATACTTTCCAATGTCATTTAGTACTTCCCATGTCATTCACTGCTTCCCCATGTCATTCACTGCTTCCCATGTCATTCACTGCTCCCCATATCATTCACTGCTTTCCCATGTCATTGACTGCTTCCAATGTCATGCATTGCTTCCCATGTCATTCAATGCTTCCCCATGTCATACACTACTTCCCATGTCATTCACTACTTTCCCATGTCATTCACTACTTCCCATGTCATTCACTGCTTCCCCATGTCATTTACTGCTTCCCATCATTCACTGCTTCCCATGTCATTCACTGCTTCCCCATGTCATTCACTGCTTCCCATGTTGTTCACTGCGTCCCCATGTCATTTACTGCTTTCCCATGTCATTAACTGCTTCCCATATCATTCACTGCTTCCCCATGTCATTCACTGCTTCCCCATGTCATTCACTGCTTCCCCATGTCATTCACTACTTCCCATGTCATTCACTGCTTCCTATGTCTTTCACTGCTTCCCATGTCATTCACTGCTTCCCATGTCATTCACTGCTTCCCATGTCATTCATTGCTTCCCCATGTGATTCACTGCTTTCCCAGGTCATTCACTGCTTCCCCATCTCATTCACTGCTTCCCCATCTCATTCACTGCTTCCCCATCTCATTCACTACTTCCCATGTCATTAACTGCTTCACCATGTCATTCACTGCTTCCCTTGTCATTCACTGCTTCCCATGTCATTCATTGCTTCCCCATGTCATTCACTGCTTCCCCATGTCATCCACTGGTTCCCATATTATTCACTGCTCGCCATGTCATTCACTGCTTTCCCATGTCATTCACTGCTTCCTCATGTCATTCACTGCTTCCCATGTCAGTCATTCCTTCCCATGTCATTCATTGCTTCCCATGTCATTCACTGCTTCCCATGTCATTCACTGCTTCCCATGCCATTCCTGCTTTCTATTTCATTCACTGCTTCCCCATGTCATTCACTGCTTCCCATATCATTCACTGCTTCCCCATGTCATTCACTACTTCCCATGTCATTCACCGCTTCCTCATGTCATTCACTGCTTCCCTATGTGACTCACTGCTTCCCCATATCATCCACTGCTTCCCTATGTCATTCACTGATTCCCATATCATTCACTGCTTCCCCATGTCATTCACTGCTTCCCCATGTCATTCACTGATTCTCATGTCATTCACTACTTCCCATGTCATTCACTGCTTCCCATGTCATTCACTGCTTCCCCATGTCATTCACTGCTTCTCATGTCATTCACTACTTCCCATGTCATTCACTGCTTCCCATGTCATTCACTGCTTCCCCATGTCATTCACTGCTTCCCATGTCATTCACTGCTTCCCATGTCATTCACTGCTTCCCCATGTCATTCACAGCTTCCCCGTGTCATTCACTGCTTCCCATGTCATTCACTGCTTCCCATGTTATTCACTGCTTCCCATGTCATTCACAGCTTCCCCATGTCATTCACTGCTTCCCATGTCATTCACTGCTTCCCATATCATTCACTGCTTCCCCGTCTCATTCACTGCTTCCCATCTCATTCACTGCTTCCCCATGTCATTCACTGCTTCCCATGTCATTCACTGCTTCCCATGTCATTCACTGCTTCTCCATGTCATTCACAGCTTCCCCATGACATTCACTGCTTCCCATGTCATTCACTGCTTCCCATGTCATTCACTGCTTCCCATGTTATTCACTGCTTCCCATGTCATTCACAGCTTCCCCATGTCATTCACTGCTTCCCATGTCATTCACTGCTTCCCATATCATTCACTGCTTCCCCGTGTCATTCACTGCTTCCCCATATCATTCACTGCTTCCTATGTCATTCATTGCTTCCCCATGTCATTCACTGCTTCCCCATGTCATTCACTGCTTCCCCATGTCATTCACGGCTTCCCCATGTCATTCACTGCTTCCCATGTTATTCACTGCTTCCCATGTCATTCACTGCTTCCCCATGTCATTCACTGCTTCCCCATGTCATTCACGGCTTCCCCATGTCATTCACTCCTTCCCATATCATTCACTGCTTCCCATGTCATTCATTGCTTCCCATGTCATTCACTGCTTCCCAATGTCATTCATTGCCTCCCATGTCATTCACTGCTTCCCCTGCCTTTCACTGCTTTCCATGTCACTCTTTGCTTCCCATGTCATTCACTGCTTCCAATGTCATTCAGTGCTTCTCCATGTCATTGACTGCTTCGCATGTCATTCACTGCTTCCCATGTCATTCACTGCTCGCCATGTCATTCACTGCTTTCCCATGTCATTCACTGCTTCCTCATGTCATTCACTGTTTCCCATCTTAGTCATTCCTTCCCATATCATTCATTGCTTCCCATGTCATTCACTGCTTCCCATGTCATTCACTGCTTCCCATGTCATTCACTGGTTTCCATGTCATTCACTGCTTCCCCATATCATTCACTGCTTCCCATATCATTCACTCCTTCCCCATGGCATTCGCTGCTTCCCCATGTCATTCACTGCTTCCCAGGTTATTCACCACTTCCTCATGTCATTCACTGCTTCCCCATGTGACTCACTGCTTCCCCATATCATTCACTGCTTCCCCATTTCATTCACTGATTCCCATGTCATTCACTGCTTCCCCTTGTCATTCAGTGCTTCCCCATGTCATTCACTGATTCCCATGTCATTCACTGCTTCCCATGTCATTCACTACTTCCAATGATATTCACCGCTTCCCCATGTCATTTACTGCTTCCCATGTCATTCACTGCTTCCCATGTCATTCACTGCTTCCCCGTGTCATTCCCAGCTTCCCCATGTCATTCACTGCTTCCCATGTCATTCTCTGCTTCCCATGTCATTCACTGCTTCCCCTTGTCATTCACTGCTTCCTCATGTCATTCACTGCTTCTCATGTTATTCACTCCTTCCCATGTCATTCATTACTTCCCCATGTCATTCCATGTCATTCACTGCTTCCCATGTCAGTCACTGCTTCCCATGTCTTTCACTGCTTCCCATGTCATTCACTGCTTCACATGTCATTCACTTCTTCCCCTATCATTTACTACTTCCCCATGTCATTCACTGCTTCCCCATGTCATTTACTGCTTCCCAAGTCATTCTCTGCTTCCCCATATCATTCACTGCTTTCCAATATCATTCACTGCTTCCCATGTCAATCACTACTTCCCCATGTCATTCACTGCTTCCCCATGTTTTTCACTACTTCCCCATGTCATTCACTGCTTTCTATGTCATTCACTGCTTCCCATGTCATTTACTGCTTCCCATGTCATTCACTGCTTCCCGTATCATTCACTGCTTCCCCATGTCATTCACTGCTTCCCCATGTCATTCACGGCTTCCCTATGTCATTCACTGCTTCCCATGTCATTCATTGCTTCCCATGTCATTCACTACTTCCCGATGTCATTCGTTGCCTCCTATGTCATTCACTGCTTCCCCTGTCTTTCACTGCTTCCCATATCACTCTTTGCTTCACATGTCATTCACTGCTTCCCATATCATTCACTGCTTCCCCATGTCATTCACTGCTTCCCATGTCATTCACTGCTTCCCCATGTCATTCACTGCTTCCCTTGTTATTTACTGCTCGCCATGTAATTCACTGCTTTCCCATGTCATTCACTGCTTCCCTTGTCATTCCTTGCTTCCCATGTCATTCTGTTGGGTGCAAATTCACATTGCACGACATCCTGCCGTCAGTTTGTATGAGTATGCGTGTGCGAATGCATTTGGGTGTGAATGGAATGTTCGGTGTGTTTCTTTGCTTTCGCAATTTTCGCTTGAAGCATTTGCAGGTACTCGCGCATTATGCGCTTCGGCACAACATTGTACGCGCTATGAACAGTACAAGCAGAAAGGACGAGCTTGCAAAGGAACCCAAGATGGAAGCTTTGCGGTTCGGTTGAATTGATTGTGCAGATTCAGTTCTATCCAACTCGAAATTGTACTGTTTTGCTTGGCTGACTATAATGTAGCAGGGCAGGCACTATAGGGGTACAATTTAGGTGAAGGTTGGATGTTGTTTGTCTGTATCTGCATGCTACAGGGCCAGGGGAAACCAGCGGAACCAGCTTTTGGCTGGTGGGGCAAAGACAAAACAGGTTCTGTTTTTAGGACCTGAACCTGGTTGTTGTTTTCCCAGGTTGGAAAAACAGAACCAGAGGTTGTTTACCAACCTACCACCTGCTGTTTTGTCCAGCCAGGTTGGTTCTGTTGGTTGGAATTATTTGGGATCATCCCTGGTTGTTCCCAGGTTCATTCCCAAGGTCCTTGCTAGCTAGAACTTTTTATTCCTTCTCTATTTGTTCCTGAATATAGTCAATTTGATTCAAGCGAATTCCTCCCTTCCTGGAATTTTGTTTCTACGCGGTGCGACGGCGGAATGCTACTCGAGTCTACGCTAGTACGCTAGCACTCCAACGCTAGGCAAACGCTGTCCGAGCCATAACTTTGTAATGGCAGAACTTTTTCGCGAGGCAAATTTATTCATTTTTAAAGCTGTTGGAGAGAGCTTCGATATAGGAAATTCTCAGCTTAATCCAATCGACGGTCTGCGCGATGCGCTGCGCGACGTTCAAGGTACTCTTGCTGTTTTGACTAAGTCCTTCTTGATCCCTCTCTCTACAAACTCGGACCCGAGGATAGGGGCTGGTCTTGTACCAGGCACCCAAGGACCCTTGGAGGTGACCCCGAGGAGAGGTTTTAAGTTTGATAAAGTCTTAATAGCTTGAGTTTATTAGGCCCTTACACCTACACATTCAATGCTTCTCCATGTCATTTACTGCTTCCTATGTCATTCACTGCTTCCAATGTCATTCAATGCTTCCCCAAGTCATTCACTGCTTCCCATGTCATTCACTGCTTTCCCATGTCATTCACTACTTCCCATGTCATTCACTGCTTCCCCATGTCATTCACTGCTTCCGATGTAATTCACTGCTTCCCATGTCATTCACTGCTTCCCATGTCATTCACTGCTTCCCATGTCATTCACTGCTTCCCATGTCATTCACTGCTTCCCCATGTCATTCACTGCTTCCCATGTCATTCACTGCTCCCCATATCATTCACTGCTTTCCCATGTCATTGACTGCTTCCCATGTCTTTCATTGCTTCCCATGTCATTCAATGCTTCCCCATGTCATGCACTGCTTCCCATGTCATTCACTACTTTCCCATGTCATTCACTACTTCCCATGTCATTCACTGCTCCCCATGTCATTCACAGCTTCCCCATGTCATTCACTGCTTCCTATGTCATTCACTGCTTCCCATGGCATTCACTACTTCCCCGTGTCATTCACAGCTTCCCCATGTCATTCACTGCTTCCCATGTTATTCATTGCTTCCTGTTGGGTGCAAATTCACATTGCACGACATCCTGCCGTCTGTTTGTACGAGTATGCGTGTGCGAATGCATTTGCGTGTGAATGGTATGCTCGTGTGTTTGTTTGCTTTCGCATTTTTCGCTTGAAGCATTTGCAGGTACTCGCACAATGTGCGCTTCGGCATAACATTGTACGCGCTATGAATAGTACAAGCAGAAAGGACGAGCTCGCAAAGGAACCCAAGATGGAAGCTTTGTGGTTCGGCTTACTTGATTGCGCAGATTCAGTTCTATCCAACTCGAAATTGTACTGTTTTGTTTGGTTGACTATAATGTAGCAGGGCAGGCACTATAGGGGTACAATTTAGGTGAAGGTTGGATGTTGTTTGTCTGTATCTGTATGCTACAGGGCCAGGGGAAACCAGCGGAACCAGCATTTGGCTGGTTGGGCAAAGACAAAACAGGTTCTGTTTTTAGGACCTGAACCTGGTTGTTGTTTTCCCAGGTTGGAAAAACAGAACCAGAGGTTGTTCACCAACCTACCACCTGCTATTTTGTCCAGCCAGGTTGGTTCTGTTGCTTGGAATTATTTGGGATCATCCCTGGTTGTTCCCAGGTTGATTCCCAAGGTCCTTGCTAGCTAGAGCTATTTATTCCTTCTCTGTTTGTACCTGAATATAGTGAAATTGATTCAAGCGAATTCCTTCCTTGCTGGAATTTCCTTTCCACGCGGTGTGACGGCGGAATGCTACCCGAGTCAACGTTAGTACGCTAGCACTCCAACGTTAGGCTAACGCTGTCCGGGCCATAATTTCGTAATGGCAGAACTTTTCGCGAGGCAATTTGGTTCATTTTAAAGCTCTTGGAGCGAGCTTCGATATAGTAAATTCTCAGCTTAATCCGATCAACGGTCTGCACGATACGCTGCGCGACGTTCAAGGTACTCTTGCTGTTTTGACTAAGTCCCTCTTGATCCCTCTCTCTACAAATTCGGACCCGAGGATAGGGGCTGGTCTTGTACCAGGCACCCAAGGACCCTTGGAGGTGACCCCGAGGAGAGGTTTAAAGTGTGATAAAGTCTTAATAGCTTGAGTTTATTAGGCCCTTACACCAACAAGCTGGTATCAGAGCTGCGTTATAGTGATCCTCGTTATAGGTAGCTATGGCGGGGAACACCTCGGCGGTAGCTGGTGAATCTTCAGCACGCTAGTACGCTAGCACTTCAACGCTAGGCTAACGCTGTCCGAGCCATAACTTCGTAATGGCACAACTTTTTGCGAGGCAACTTGGCTTATTTTAAAGCTCTTAGAGTGAGCTTCGATATAGGAAATTCTCAGCTTAATCCGATCGATGGTCTACACGATACGCTGCGCGACGTTCAAGGTACTCTTGCTGTTTTGACTAAGTCCCTCTTGATCCCTCTCTCTACAAACTCGGACCCGAGGATAGGGGCTGGTCTTGTACCAGGCACCCAAGGACCCTTGGAGGTGACCCCGAAGAGAGGTTTTTAAGTGTGATAAAGTCTTAATAGCTTGAGTTTATTAGACCCTTACACCAACACTTCCCATGTCATTCACAGCTTCCCCATGTCATTCACTGCTTCCCATGTCATTCACAGCTTCCCATGTCATTCACTGCTTCCCCGTGTCATTCACTACTTCCCCATATCACTCACTGCTTCCTATGTCATTGATTTCTTCCCCATGTCATTCACTGCTTCCCCATGTCATTCACTGCTTCCCCAAGTCATTCACGGCTTTCCCATGTCATTCACTGCTTCCCATGTCATTCACTGCTTCCCATGTCATTCATTGCTTCCCATATCATTCACTGCTTCCCAATGTTATTCATTGCCTCCCATCTCATTCACTGCTTCCCCTGCCTTTCACTGCTTTCCATGTCACTCTTTGCTTCCCATGTCATTGACTGCTTCGTATGTCATTCACTGCTTCCCCATGTCATTGACTGCTTCCCATGTCATTCACTGCTTCCCCATGTCATTCACTGCTTCCCATGTCATTCACTGCTCGCCATGTCATTCACTGCTTTCTCATGTCATTCACTGCTTCCTCATGTCATTCACTGCTTTCCCATGTCTTTCACTGCTTTCCCATGTCATTCACTGCTTCCTCATGTCATTCACTGCTTCCCATGTCAGTCACTCCTTCTCATATCATTCATTGCTTCCCATGTCATTCACTGCTTCCCATGTCATTCACTGCTTCACATGTCATTCACTGCTTTTCATGTCATTCACTGCTTCCCCATGTCATTCACTGCTTCCCATATCATTCTCTGCTTCCCCATGTCATTCGCTGCTTCCCCATGTCATTCACTGCTTCCCATGTCATTCACCGCTTCCTCATGTCATTCATTGCTTCCCCATGTGACTCACTGCTTCCCCATATCATTCACTGCTTCCCCATGTCATTCACTGATTCCCATGTCATTCACTGCTTCCCCATGTCATTGACTGCTTCCCATGTCATTCACTGCTTCCCCATGTCATTCACTGCTTCCCATGTCATTCACTGCTCGCCATGTCATTCACTGCTTTCCCATGTCATTCACTGCTTCTTCATGTCATTCACTGCTTCCCATGTCAGTCACGCCTTCTCATATCATTCATTGCTTCCCATGTCATTCACTGCTTCCCATGTCTTTCACTGCTTCACATGTCATTCACTGCTTTCCATGTCATTCACTGCTTCCCCATGTCGTTCACTGTTTCCCATATCATTCACTGCTTCCCCATGTCATTCGCTGCTTCCCCATGTCATTCACCGCTTCCCATGTCATTCACCGCTTCCTCATGTTATTCATTGCTTCCCCATGTGACTCACTGCTTCCCCATATTATTCACTGCTTCCCCATGTCATTCACTGATTCCCATGTCATTCACTGCTTCCCCATGTCATTCAGTGCTTCCCTATGTCATTCATTGATTCCTATGTCATTCACTGCTTCCCATGTCATTCACTGCTTCCAATGTCATTCACTGCTTCCCCATATTATTCACTGCTTCCCATGTCATTCTCTGCTTCCCCATGTCATTGACTGCTTCCCATGTCATTCACTGCTTCCCCATTTCATTCACTGCTTCCCATGTCATTCACTGCTCGCCATGTCATTCACTGCTTTCCCATGTCATTCACTGCTTCCTCATCTCATTCACTGCTTTCCCATGTCATTCACTGCTTTCCCATATCATTCACTGCTTCTTCATGTCATTCACTGCTTCCCATGTCAGTCACTCCTTCTCATATCATTCATTGCTTCCCATGTCATTCACTGCTTCCCATGTCATTCACTGCTTCACATGTCATTCACTGCTTTCCATGTCATTCACTGCTTCCCCATGTCATTCACTGCTTCCCATATCATTCACTGCTTCCCCATGTCATTCGCTGCTTCCCCATATCATTCACTGCTTCCCCATGTCATTCACTGATTCCCATGTCATTCACTGCTTCCCCATGTCATTCAGTGCTTCCCTATGTCATTCATTGATTCCCATGTCATTCACTGCTTCCCATGTCATTCACTGCTTCCAATGTCATTCACTGCTTCCCCATGTTATTCAATGCTTCCCATGTTATTCATTGCTTCCCATGTCATTCACTGCTTCCCCGTGTCATTCACAGCTTCCACATATCATTCACTGCTTCCCATGTCATTCACTGCTTCCCATGTCATTCACTGCTTCCAATGTCATTCACTGCTTCCCCATGTTATTCACTGCTTCCCCAAGTCATTCACTGCTTCCCATGTCATTCACTGCTTTCCCATGTCATTCACTGCTTCCCATATTATTCACTGCTTCCCATGTCATTCACTGCTTCCCATGTCATTCACTGCTCGCCATGTCATTCACTGCTTTCACATGTCATTCACTGCTTCCTCATGTCATTCACTGCTTCCCATGTCAGTCACTCCTTCTCATATCATTCATTGCTTCCCATGTCATTCACTGCTTCTCATGTCATTCACTGCTTCACATGTCATTCACTGCTTTCCATGTCATTCACTGCTTCCCCATGTCATTCACTGCTTCCCATATCATTCACTGCTTCCCCATGTCATTCGCTGCTTCCCCATCTCATTCACTGCTTCCCATGTCATTCACCGCTTCCTCATGTCATTCATTGCTTCCCCATGTGACTCACTGCTTCCCCATATCATTTACTGCTTCCCCATGTCATTCACTGATTCCCATGTTTTTCACTGCTTCCCCATGTCATTCAGTGCTTCCCTATGTCATTCATTGATTCCCATGTCATTCACTACTTCCCATGTCATTCACTGCTTCCAATGTCATTCACTGCTTCCCCATATTATTCACTGCTTCCCATGTCATTCACTGCTTCCCATATCATTCACTGCTTCCCCGTGTCATTCACAGCTTCCCCATATCATTCACTGCTTCCCATGTCATTCACTGCTTCCCATGTCATTCACTGCTTCCGCGTGTCATTCACTGCTTCCCCATGTCATTCACTGCTTCCCATGTTATTCACTGCTTCCCATGTCATTTATTACTTCCCCATGTCATTCCATGTCATTCACTACTTCCCATGTCAGTCACTGCTTCCCATGTCATTCACTTCTTCCCATGTCATTCACAGCTTCCCATGTCATTCACTGCTTCCCCATGTCATTTACTGCTTTCCAATGTCATTCACTTCTTCCCATGTCATTCACTGCTTCTCCATGTCATTCACTGCTTCCCCATGTCATTCACTACTTCCCCATGTCATTCACTGCTTCCCATGTCATTCACTGCTTCACATGTCATTCACTGCTTCCCATGTCATTCACTGCTTCCCATTTCATTCACTGCTTCCCCATGTCATTCACTGTTTCCCATGTCATTCACAGCTTCCCTATGTCATTCACTGCTTCCCATATCATTCACTGCTCGCCATGTCATTGATTGCTTCCCTTGTCATTCCTTGCTTCCCATGTCATTCAATGCTTCCCCATGTCATACACTGCTTCCCATGTCATTCACTACTTCCCATGTCATTCACTGCTTCCCCATGTCATTCACTGCTTCCCATGTCATTCACTGCTTCGCATGTCATTCACGGCTTCCCATGTTAGTCACTGCTTCCCATGTCATTCACTACTTCCCATGTCATTCACTGCTTCCTATGTCATTCACTTTTTCCCCATATCATTCACTGCTTCCCCATATCATTCACTGCTTCCCCATGTCATTCACTACTTCCCATGTCATTCACTGCTTCCCCATGTCATTCACTGCTTCCCCATGTCATTCACTGCTTCCCCATGTCAATCACTGCTTCCCCATGTCATTCACTGCTTCCCATGTCATTCACTACTTCCCCATGTCATTCGTTACCTCCCATGTTATTCAGTGCTTCCCCTGTCTTTCACTGCTTCCCATATCACTCTTTGCTTCCCATGTCATTCACTGCTTCCCATGTCATTCACTGCTTCCCCATGTCATTCACTGCTTCCCATGTCATTCACTGCTTCCCATGTCATTCACTGCTTCCCCATGTTATTCACTGCTTCCCATGTCATTCACTGCTTCCCATGTCATTCATTGCTTCCCCATGTCATTCACTGCTTCCCCATGTTATTCACTGCTTCCCCATGTGATTCACTGCTTCTCCATATCATTCACTGCTTCCCATGTCATTCACTGCTTCACCATGTCATTCACTGCTTCCCCATGTCATTCACTGCTTCCCCATATCATTCACTGCTTCCCATGTCATTCACTGCTTCCCATGACATTCATTGCTTCCCATGTCATTCAGTGCTTCCCTGTGTCATTCATTTCCTCCTATGTCATTCACTGCTTCTCTTGCCATTCACTGCTTCCCATATCACTCTTTGCTTCCCATGTCATTCACTGCTTCCCATGTCATTCACTGCTTCCCCATGTCATTCACTGCTTCCCATGTCATTTACTGCTTCCCCATGTCATTCACTGCTTCCCATGTCATTCACTGCTCCTCATGCGATTCACTGCTTTCCCATGTTATTCACTGCTTCCCATGTCATTCATTGCTTCACATGTCATTCAATGCTTCCCCATGTCATTGATTGCTTCCCATGTCATTCACTGCTTCCCATGTCATTCACTGCTTTCCCATGTCATTCACTACTTCCCATGTCATTCATTGCTTCCCCATGTCATTCACTGCTTCCCATGTCAATCATTGCTTCCCATGTCATTCACTGCTTTCCCATGTCATTCACTGCTTCCCATGTCATTCACTGCTTCTCATGTCATTCACTGCTTCCCATGTCATTCATTGCTTCCCCATATCATTCACTGGTTCCCCATGTCATTTACTACTTCCCCATGTCATTCACTGCTTCCCATGTCATTCACTCCTTCCCATGTCATTCACTGCTTCCCACGTTATTCACTGCTTCCTTGTGTCATTCACTGCTTCCCCATGTCATTCACTGCTTCCCATGTTATTCACTGCCTCCCATGTCATTCATTGTTTCCCCGTGTCATTCCATCTCATTTACTGCTTCCTAGACATTCACTGCTTCCCATGTCATTCACTTCTTCCCATGTCATTCACTGCTTCCCATGTCATTCACTGCTTCCCCATGTCATTCACTGCTTCCCATGTCATTCACTACTTCCCCATGTCATTCACTGCTTCCCATGTCATTTACTGCTCCCCATGTTATCATTGCTTTCCCATGTCATTCACTGCTTCCCATGTCATTCACTGCTTCCCATGTCATTCACTGCTTCCCCAAATCATTCACTGCTTCCCATGTCATTCTCTGCTTTCCCATGTCATTCACTACTTCCCATGTCATTCACTGCTTCCCCATGTCATTCACTGCTTGCGATGTAATTCACTGCTTCCCATGTCATTCACTGCTTCCCATGTCATTCACTGCTTCCCATGTCATTCACTGCTTCCCATGTCATTCACTGCTTCCCCATGTCATTCACTGCTTCCCATGTCATTCACTGCTCCCCATATGATTCACTGCTTTCCCATGTCATTGACTGCTTCCCATGTCATTTATTGCTTCCCATGTCATTCAATGCTTCCCCATGTCATACACTGCTTCCCATGTCATTCACTACTTTCCCATGTCATTCACTACTTCCCATGTTATTCACTGCTTCCCTATGTCATTCACTGCTTCCCATGTCATTCACAGCTTCGCATGTCATTCACGGCTTCCCATGTTAGTCACTGCTTCCCATGTCATTCACTACTTCCCATGTCATTCACTGCTTCCTATGTCATTCATTTTTTCCCCATATCATTCACTGCTTCCCTACATCATTCACTGCTTCCCCATGTCATTCTCTGCTTCCCATGTCATTCACTGCTTCCCCATGTCATTCACTGCTTCCCCATGTCATTCACTGCTTCCCCATGTCAACCACTGCTTCCCCATGTCATTCACTGCTTCCCCATGTCATTCACTGTTTCCCCATGTCATTCACTCCTTCCCATATCATTCACTGCTTCCCATGTCATTCACTGCTTCCCATGTCATTCACTGCTTCCCATGTCATTCACTGCTTCCCATGTCATTCATTGCTTCCCCATGTCATTCACTGCTTCCCCATGTCATTCACTGCTTCCCCATGTCAACCACTGCTTCCCCATGTCATTCACTGCTTCCCCATGTCATTCACTGTTTCCCCATGTCATTCACTGCTTCCCATGTCATTCACTGCTTCCCATGTCATTCACTGCTTCCCATGTCATTCACTGCTTCCCATGTCATTCACTGCTTCCCATGTCATTCATTGCTTCCCCATGTCATTCACTGCTTCCCCATGTCATTCACTGCTTCCCATGTCATTCACTGCTTCCCATGTCATTCATTGCTTCCTATGTCATTCACTGCTTCCCTATGTCATTCATTGCCTCCCATGTCATTCACTGCTTCCCCTGCCATTCATTGCTTCCTGTTGGGTGCAAATTCACATTGCACGACATCCTGCCGTCTGTTTGTACGAGTATTCGTGTGCGAATGCATTTGCGTGTGAATGGTATGTTCGTGTGTTTGTTTGCTTTCGCAATTTTCGCTTGAAGCATTTGCAGGTACTCGCACAATGTGCGCTTCGGCATAACATTGTACGCGCTATGAACAGTACAAGCAGAAAGGACGAGCTCGCAAAGGAACCCAAGGTGGAAGCTTTGCGGTTCAACTTACTTGATTGCGCAGATTCAGTTCTATCCAACTCGAAATTGTACTGTTTTGTTTGGTTGACTATAGTGTAGCAGGGCAGGCACTATAGGGGTACAATTTAGGTGAAGGTTGGACCTGGTTGTTGTTTTCCCAGGTTGGAAAAACAGAACCAGAGGTTGTTCACCAACCTACCACCTGCAATTTTGTCCAGCCAGGTTGGTTCTGTTGCTTGGAATTATTTGGGATCATCCCTGATTGTTCCCAGGTTGATTCCCAAGGTCCTTGCTAGCTAGAGCTATTTATTCCTTCTCTGTTTGTACCTGAATATAGTGAAATTGATTCAAGCGAATTCCTTCCTTGCTGGAATTTCCATTCTACGCGGTGCGACGGCGGAATGCTACCCGAGTCAACGCTAGTACGCTAGCACTTCAACGCTAGGCTAACGCTGTCCGAGCCATAACTTCGTAATGGCACAACTTTTTGCGAGGCAACTTGGCTTATTTTAAAGCTCATAGAGTGAGCTTCGATATAGGAAATTCTCAGCTTAATCCGATCGATGGTCTACACGATACGCTGCGCGACGTTCAAGGTACTCTTGCTGTTTTGACTAAGTCCCTCTTGATCCCTCTCTCTACAAACTCGGACCCGAGGATAGGGGCTGGTCTTGTACCAGGCACCCAAGGACCCTTGGAGGTGACCCCGAGGAGAGGTTTTAAGTGTGATAAAGTCTTAATAGCTTTAGTTTATTAGGCCCTTACACCAACAAGCTGGTATGAGAGCTGCGTTATAGTGATCCTCGATATAGGTAGCTATGGCGGGGAACACCTCGGCGGTAGCTGGTGAATCTTCAGCCCAAGATCGTAGCGGCAGCCATGATTCTGGTGTTTCTGCGCCAAGGGGAGCGCGAACAAGCCAGGGCTCGCTGATCAAGGAGGTGCTGAAAAACTTCACCGTCGAGAAGTTCAATGGTGAGGGCTATGATGATTGGGCCTGGAAAATGCAACTTTATTTCCGTCAGATCGGTTTGCTGAAACTAATGATTGGGGAGGAGCCTAGACCGAGTGACCCCGCCCTTCAGGAAGATTGGGACGAGCGCGCCTCGGCTGGCTACTACTTGATGTCGCAGAGTTTGGAGCTGAACCAGCGTCACCGCGTGATGCACCTGCTGCCGGAGGTTGAGTGCGGTCCGAAGGCGTGGACGGTGTTGAAGGAGTTGCACGCCCCGACCTCCGTTAGTGCAACGTTGATGCTGGAGAGAGAGCTGTCCGCGTTGCGCCTGAGCGAGGGAGAGCCGGTGCAACCTGTACTGGACAAATTGCGTGATCTCTACGCGAAGCTGGCGATCGCGGAAATCACCTACCCGGAGCAGACCAAGTGCCTGAAGATGCTTTCGCTGCTGCCGGAATCGTGGCTTCAATTCACGAGCGGATTGAGCCTGCCGCAGAACCAGAGCTTGTGGACGCTCGAGTGGGTGCGGACGAAGATTCTGGAGGAGGACTTCCGTCGCCGCCAACTGAGGGGTGGAGACGATGGCAGCAGCGGCTATGGGATGCAAGGGAGCCGACATGGCAAAGGACGTGGCTTCGGTGGTGCTGGACGCGGTGCAAAGAAAGACGACGACTCCAACGACCAACAAGGAGGTACTGGTTGGGGTCGCGGTGCGAAATCTGGACGTGGGGGCAAGTCGGGTGCTGGTGGCAAAATGAAAAGGAGTTGCTGGTATTGTGAGAAGGAAGGGCACCCCTGGTTTTTGTGCTATAAGAAACCCGATGGATGGACCCCCCAGAATCGTCACCAGGATGCAGGCGCGCGGAGGAACCAGAAAAACGGCGCCAACATGGTCGCTGATTCGTCCGACAACAACACTAAGGGCAACGGCGGTGCGGAGAAGAAGAAGGAGCGCAACGCGGGCCAAATCTTCCATGTGGGAGACAAGGGGGAGCAAGGAGATGCATCTGCTAAGGTTGGAGCAGAGCTGCACCCTCTGGACTATTGGGTGTTGGACACAGGCGCTGCTTGGACAATGATGCCGCGCAAGGACCTGCTGGACGACGTACGCGCTGCACCGATTAACGAGGTGTGCTCTGCCTCTGGACACATGTTGAAGGTGGCTGGTGCGGAACGAGCTGCGTTTAAGGGAGCGGATGGCAAGCCAGTGGTGCTGCACGACGTTCTCCTCGTCCCCGACCTGAAGGCCAACCTTATCTCCCTCCGTAAGCTTGGCAAGGCTGGGGTGAACACCAACAAGGATGGGGCTCGCACTTACACGGGGAAGGTGGGCAATCGGGTGCTTTGGGATCTGCACGAGAGCAAGGACGTGTACAGATCTATGTGGCAGCTGCCGGCACTGGTGTGGCACGGTGGGGGGGAGGCTGGAGAGGGGTCTGCATCCCAGGGGGAGTGCAACGCCGTTGGAGGGGTTGGTGTGAAAGTGTCGGCCAGATCTGGGGAGACGGATTGGGCAACTGCATACCGACGTTTGGGGCATGTGGCAATGCCTTTGCTGAAGCAGCTGGAGAAGGATGGAGCCGTTAAGGGCTTGAAGCTGAACGGACAACCACCCGATGATAACTGTGAAATTTGCCTCCTTTCAAAGTTCACCCGTTTCCCCTTCCATAGTGTGACTGGCAGGAGCAAAAAGCCGTTGGAGCTGGTCCACATGGACTTGGTGGGGCCGCTGCCGGTGCAAGGGCACAAGGGGGAGCGGTACTTCCTAACTATAGTGGATGACTGGAGCAGGCTAATGTGGGCGTATCCGCTGAAGCAGAAAGATCACGCCGCCTCCACGATTCGGGACGATTGGCTGCCGTTCGTGGAGAAGCAAGCGGAGTGTGTGGTGAAGCGGATTAGGACAGATCGGGGTGGTGAGTTCCTTGGAGCTGAGATGACGGCCTGGCTCAAGAAGCAGGGCATCCAGAGGGAGCTGACCACGGCTTACACCCCACAGTCCAATGGTGTAGCAGAACGGGCGAACCGGACAATTCTGGAGACAGCAAGGGCGCTGCTCATAGAATCTGGGCTGGGCAACTTGATGTGGCCCCATGCTGTTCCGCACGCTACCGTCGCTAGGAACAGCGTACTCACAAAGGTTGGGGATGACTCGTGGGTACCGTTGGAGAGATGGTTTGGGAGGAAGCCGCCGGTGGACATGCTGAGGGTTTTCGGTTGCATGGCAGTCGCTCACGTCCCCAAGACCTACCGCAGTAAGTTGGGGGCGAGTGCAATCTGGTGTGTGCATTTGGGGCTGGCTGTTGAGAGCAAGGGATGTTGGGTGCAAATTCACATTGCACGACATCCTGCCGTCTGTTTGTACGAGTATGCGTGTGCGAATGCATTTGCGTATGAATGGTATGTTTGTGTGTTTGTTTGCTTTCGCAATTTTCGCTTGAAGCATTTGCAGGTACTCGCAAAATGTGCGCTTCGGCATAACATTGTACGCGCTATGAACAGTACAAGCAGAAAGGACGAGCTCGCAAAGGAACCCAAGATGGAAGCTTTGCGGTTCAACTTACTTGATTGCGCAGATTCAGTTCTATCCAACTCGAAATTGTACTGTTTTGTTTGGTTGACTATAGTGTAGCAGGGCAGGCACTATAGGGGTACAATTTAGGTGAAGGTTGGATGTTGTTTGTCTGTATCTGCATGCTACAGGGCCAGGGGAAACCAGCGGAACCAGCATTTGGCTGGTTGGGCAAAGACAAAACAGGTTCTGTTTTTAGGACCTGAACCTGGTTGTTGTTTTCCCAGGTTGGAAAAACAGAACCAGAGGTTGTTCACCAACCTATCACCTGCTATTTTGTCCAGCCATGTTGGTTCTGTTGCTTGGAATTATTTGGGATCATCCCTGGTTGTTCCCAGGTTGATTCCCAAGGTCCTTGCTAGCTAGAGCTATTTATTCCTTCTCTGTTTGTACCTGAATATAGTGAAATTGATTCAAGCGAATTCCTTCCTTGCTGGAATTTCTTGTCTACGCGGTGCGACGGCGGAATGCTACCCGAGTCAACGCTAGTACGCTAGCACTCCAACGCTAGGCTAACGCTGTCCGAGCCATAACTTCGTAATGGCAGAACTTTTCGCGAGGCAACTTGGCTTATTTTAAAGCTCTTAGAGTGAGCTTCGATATAGGAAATTCTCAGCTTAATCCGATCGACGGTCTGCACGATACGCTGCGCGACGTTCAAGGTACTCTTGCTGTTTTGACTAAGTCCCTCTTGATTCCTCTCTCTACAAACTCGGACCCGAGGATAGGGGCTGGTCTTGTACCAGGCACCCAAGGACCCTTGGAGGTGACCCCGAGGAGAGGTTTTAAGTGTGATAAAGTCTTAATAGCTTGAGTTTATTAGGCCCTTACACCAACAAGCTGGTATCAGAGCTGCGTTATAGTGATCCTCGATATAGGTAGCTATGGCGGGCAACACCTCGGCGGTAGCTGGTGAATCTTCAGCCCAAGATCGTAGCGGCAGCCATGATTCTGGTGTTTCTGCGCCAAGGGGAGCGCGAACAAGCCAGGGCTCGCTGATCAAGGAGGTGCTGAAAAACTTCACCGTCGAGAAGTTCAATGGTGAGGGCTATGATGATTGGGCCTGGAAAATGCAACTTTATTTCCGTCAAATCGGATTGCTGAAACTAATGATTGGGGAGGAGCCTAGACCGAGTGACCCCGCCCTTCAGGAAGATTGGGACGAGCGCGCCTCGGCTGGCTACTACTTGATGTCGCAGAGTTTGGAGCTGAACCAGCGTCACCACGTCATGCACCTGCTGCCGGAGGTTGAGTGCGGTCCGAAGGCGTGGACGGTGTTGAAGGAGCTGCACGCCCCGACCTCCGTTGTTGCAACATTGATGCTGGAGAGGGAGCTGTCCCATCAACTGAGGGGTGGAGACGACGGCAGCAGCGGCTACGGGATGCAAGGGAGCCGACGTGGCAGAGGACGTGGCTTCGGTGGTGCTGGACGCGGTGCAAAGAAAGACGACGACTCCAACGACCAACAAGGAGGTACCGGTTGGGGTCGCGGTGCGAAATCTGGACGTGGGGGCAAGTCGGGTGCTGGTGGCAAAATGAAAGGGAGTTGCTGGTATTGTGAGAAGGAAGGGCACCCCTGGTTTTTGTGCTATAAGAAACCCGATGGATGGACCCCCCAGAATCGTCACCAGGATGGCGGCGCGCGGAGGAACCAGAAAAACGGCGCCAACATGGTCGCTGATTCGTCCGACAACAACCCGAAGGGCAACGGCGGTGCGGAGAAGAAGAAGGAGCGCACCGCGGGCCAATTCTTCCATATGGGAGACAAGGGGGAGCAAGGAGACGCATCTGCTAAGGCTGGAGCAGAGCTGCACCCCCTGGACTATTGGGTGTTGGACACAGGCGCTGCTTGGACAATGACGCCGCGCAAGGACCTGCTGGACGACGTACGCGCTGCACCGATTAATGAGGTGTGCTCTGCCTCTGGACACATGTTGAAGGTGGCTGGTGCGGGACGAGCTGCATTTAAGGGAGCGGATGGCAAGCCTGTGGTGCTGCACGACGTTCTCCTCGTCCCCGACCTGAAGGCCAACCTCATCTCCCTCCGTAAGCTTGGCAAGGCTGGGGTGAACACCAACACGGATGGGGCTCGCACTTATAAGGGGAAGCTGGGCAATCGGGTGCTTTGGGATCTGCACGAGAGCAAGGACGTGTACAGATCTATGTGGCAGCTGCCGGCGCTGGCGTGGCACGGTGGGGGGCAGGCTGGAGAGGGGTCTGCATCCCAGGGGGAGTGCAACGCCGTTGGAGGGGTTGGTGTGAAAGTGTCGGCCAGATCTGGGGAGACAGATTGGGCAACTGCACACCGACGTTTGGGGCATGTGGCAATGCCTTTGCTGAAGCAGCTGGAGAAGGATGGAGCCGTTAAGGGCTTAAAGCTGAACGGACAACCACCCGATGATAACTGTGAAATTTGCCTCCTTTCAAAGTTCACCCGTTTCCCCTTCCATAGTGTGGCTGGCAGGAGCAAAAAGCCGTTGGAGCTGGTCCACATGGACTTGGTGGGGCCGCTGCCGGTGCAAGGGCACAAGGGGGAGCGGTACTTCCTAACCATAGTGGATGACTGGAGCAGGCTAATGTGGGCGTATCCGCTGAAGCAGAAAGATCACGCCGCCTCCACGATTCGGGACGATTGGCTGCCGTTCGTGGAGAAGCAAGCGGAGTGTGTGGTGAAGCGGATTAGGACAGATCGGGGTGGTGAGTTCCTTGGAGCTGAGATGACGGCCTGGCTCAAGAAGCAGGGCATCCAGAGGGAGCTGACCACGGCTTACACCCCACAGTCCAACGGTGTAGCAGAACGGGCGAACCGGACAATTCTGGAGACAGCTAGGGCGCTGCTCATAGAATCTGGGCTGGGCAACTTGATGTGGCCCCATGCTGTTCGGCACGCTACCGTCGCTAGGAACAGGGTACTCACAAAGGTTGGGGATGACTCGTGGGTGCCGTTGGAGAGGTGGCTTGGGAGGAAGCCGCCGGTGGACATGCTGAGGGTGTTCGGTTGCATGGCAGTCGCCCACGTTCCCAAGACCTACCGCAGTAAGTTGGGGGCGAGTGCAATCTGGTGTGTACATTTGGGGCTGGCTGCTGAAAGCAAGGGATGGCTGCTGTGGGAGCCTTCCAAGGGTGTGTTGTTTGACAGCAGGGATGTGAAGTTTGTTGAGGGCATGATGTATGGGAGCTGGGAGAAACAGCCGGAGGCCAGGGTGTCCCAGCAGATGAAGCAGATTACCATGCAGCTGGACCTGACTCCTAGTGTGTGGGAGGAGGGAGAGGAGGCAGCTGCAGAGGGTGGTGATAAAGAGAAGGTGCAGGAGGCACCTGCTGGTGGAGGTGATGGTGTGGAGATTAGCGGTAGCACTAGTGGAGCTGCTGGATCCGAGGGAGGAGAGCAGCAGCAGGGGAAAACTAAGAAGCCGAAGGGTGTCGTTATGAAGGGATGGGAGACACCCGTCTCCAGGCCAGGACGTACCCGTATGGCTACTAAGAAGCTGACTGCAGGAGCTGATGTAGCGGAGCAGCAGCTTGGGACCGAGGAGGCATTGCTGATTCTACCGCATGGCTATGACCCGGATGAGGAGGATCAACCTGCGTACTGTTTTCTTGCCCCTGCACCAGAGGAACCAGCTAGCATGGAGGAGGCATTAGCTGGACCAGATAGGGACAAATGGCTAGCTTCCAGGGATGCTGAGTACCAGAGCCTGCTGGAGAATGGGACTTGGGAACTAGTGGTGCTGCCTGAGGGAAAGAAAGCGGTACAATGCAAGTGGGTGCTAAGGATCAAGACTGACGACAAGGGGCAGGTCACCATCTACAAGAGTAGGTTGGTGGCTAAGGGGTTTATGCAGAAGGAGAAGCGGGACTTCAATGAGATCTTTGCTCCCACTGCCAAACCCCCTACCCTTCGTGTCTTGTTGGCAGATGCAGCCGTTGGTGGGAAGTTCATTATCCAGATGGATATATCAACGGCATTCCTCAATGGGATTTTAGAGGAGGAGGTGTTCATGACGCAGCCACCTGGGTATGAGGATGGTACGGGCAGGGTGTGCAAGCTGAAAAAGTCCATCTACGGCTTGAAGCAGGCGCCACGCTGCTGGTACCAGAAGTTGGCAGCTGTTTTAGAGGAGATGGGATTCAGGACCAGCAGCTGTGATGAGAGCCTCTTTCTCAAGGGGGAGGGGGAGAAGCTGGTGCTGTTTCTGGTCTATGTGGACGACATTCTTCTCTTTAGCAGCAGCATGAAGGAGATCCAGAAGGTGCAGCAGCAGCTGATGGAGAACTTCAAGTGCAAGAACCTTGGGGAGGTAAAGTACTACCTCGGGATGCACGTGGAGAGGGATCCAGATCACAGGTGGTTGAAACTGCACCAGGAGAAGTTCATCAAGGAGCTTGGGGAGAAGTACGGAATTGAGAATGAGCGCAAGGTTGCAACTCCCCTGCCAGCAGAATTCAAGCTTGTGAAAGCTGCAGAGGATGAAGGGGTTGAAGCCGAGGAGCAGCAGCAATTTCAGTCCTTGGTGGGCAGCCTCTTGTATGCAGCAGTTCACACGAGACCCGACATCTCTTTCTCGGTTGGGCAGCTGGCTAGGGTAGTGCAGAATCCATCAGAGGAGCAGGTGGATGCAGCTGAGCGTGTGGTGAAGTACCTGAACTCTCACCCAAGCATTGGAGTTCAATACTCCGCATCTGCGCAGGTGAAGCAGAAAGGGGTTGAGGTGCTGAAAGAGAAGGGGGAGAGGCTTGGAGAAGGCAAGCTCTTTCTCACTTGCTTTACCGATGCTACGTGGGCCTCTGAAAAAGAAGATTCCTCATCTGTGGGAGGATACATCTGCGTAGTAGGGGGAGGACCTGTTAGTTGGAGGTCCAAGAAGCAGACGGAGACAGCACTCTCTTCCGTGGAATCAGAGTACATGGCGATGTTCCATGGGGTGAAGGAGGTGATTTGGCTGAGGAGGCTATTAGAGGAGATTGGCCAGGAGCAAAAGATTGCTACGCCGCTGTTTTGTGATAGCAAGGGAGCTCTTGGGATGGCCAGGAACGCTGTGCTTCATGGGCTGAATAAGCACATGCGTATCAAGTGGCACTGGCTGCGTAAGGAGGTGAAGAGGGGGACGGTGAATCCGATCTACATCAAGACTCACCAGCAGCCAGCAGACTTCCTCACCAAGAGGCTTGCGGATGAGCCTCATTGGCGTTGTGTGCGCATGAGTGGAATGAGCATGAACTAGTATGGAATGATGGGGATGCAGCCGGCAGGCTGAGGGGGAGTGTGTTGGGTGCAAATTCACATTGCACGACATCCTGCCGTCTGTTTGTACGAGTATGCGTGTGCGAATGCATTTGCGTGTGAATGGTATGTTTGTGTGTTTGTTTGCTTTCGCAATTTTCGCTTGAAGCATTTGCAGGTACTCGCAAAATGTGCGCTTCGGCATAACATTGTACGCGCTATGAACAGTACAAGCAGAAAGGACGAGCTCGCAAAGGAACCCAAGATGGAAGCTTTGCGGTTCAACTTACTTGATTGCGCAGATTCAGTTCTATCCAACTCGAAATTGTACTGTTTTGTTTGGTTGACTATAGTGTAGCAGGGCAGGCACTATAGGGGTACAATTTAGGTGAAGGTTGGATGTTGTTTGTCTGTATCTGCATGCTACAGGGCCAGGGGAAACCAGCGGAACCAGCATTTGGCTGGTTGGGCAAAGACAAAACAGGTTCTGTTTTTAGGACCTGAACCTGGTTGTTGTTTTCCCAGGTTGGAAAAACAGAACCAGAGGTTGTTCACCAACCTATCACCTGCTATTTTGTCCAGCCATGTTGGTTCTGTTGCTTGGAATTATTTGGGATCATCCCTGGTTGTTCCCAGGTTGATTCCCAAGGTCCTTGCTAGCTAGAGCTATTTATTCCTTCTCTGTTTGTACCTGAATATAGTGAAATTGATTCAAGCGAATTCCTTCCTTGCTGGAATTTCTTGTCTACGCGGTGCGACGGCGGAATGCTACCCGAGTCAACGCTAGTACGCTAGCACTCCAACGCTAGGCTAACGCTGTCCGAGCCATAACTTCGTAATGGCAGAACTTTTCGCGAGGCAACTTGGCTTATTTTAAAGCTCTTAGAGTGAGCTTCGATATAGGAAATTCTCAGCTTAATCCGATCGACGGTCTGCACGATACGCTGCGCGACGTTCAAGGTACTCTTGCTGTTTTGACTAAGTCCCTCTTGATTCCTCTCTCTACAAACTCGGACCCGAGGATAGGGGCTGGTCTTGTACCAGGCACCCAAGGACCCTTGGAGGTGACCCCGAGGAGAGGTTTTAAGTGTGATAAAGTCTTAATAGCTTGAGTTTATTAGGCCCTTACACCAACAAGGGATGGCTGCTGTGGGAACCTTCCAAGGGTCTGTTGTTTGACAGCAGGGATGTGAAGTTTATTGAGGGCATGATGTATGGGAGCTGGGAGAAACAGCCGGAGGCCAGGGTGTCCCAGCAAATGGAGCAGATCACCATGCAGCTGGACCTGACTCCTAGTGTGTGGGAGGAGGGAGAAGAGGCAGCTGCAGAGGGTGGTGATGGAAAGAAGGTACAGGAGGCACCTGCTGGTGGAGCAGCAGCTTGGGACCGAGGAGGCATTGCTGATTCTACCGCATGGCTATGACCCGGATGAGGAGGATGAGCCTGCGTACTGTTTTCTTCCCCCTGCACCAGAGCAACCAGCTAGCATGGAGGAGGCATTAGCTGGACCAGATAGGGACAAATGGCTGGCTTCTAGGGATGCTGAGTACCAGAGCCTGCTGGATAATGGGACTTGGGAACTAGTGGTGCTGCCTGAGGGAAAGAAAGCGGTACAATGCAAGTGGGTGCTAAGGATCAAGACTGACGACAAGAGGCAGGTCACCATCTACAAGAGTAGGTTGGTGGCTAAGGGGTTTATGCAGAAGGAGAAGCGGGATTTCAATGAGATCTTTGCTCCCACTGCCAAACCCCCTACCCTTCGTGTCTTGTTGGCAGATGCAGCCGTTAGTGGGAAGTTCATTATCCAGATGAGGATGGTACGGGCAGGGTGTGCAAGCTGAAAAAGTCCATCTACAGCTTGAAGCAGGAGCCACGCTGCTGGTACCAGAAGCTGGCAGCTGTTTTAGAGGAGATGGGATTCAGGACCAGCAGCTGCGATGAGAGCCTCTTTCTCAAGGGGGAGGGGGAGAAGCTGGTGTTGTTTCTGGTCTACGTGGACGACATTCTTCTCTTCAGCAGCAGCATAAAGAAGATCCAGAAAGAGCAGCAGCAGCTGATGGAGAACTTCAAGTGCAAGAACCTTGGGGAGGTAAAGTACTACCTCGGGATGCACGTGGAGAGGGATCTGGATCACAGGTGGTTGAAACTGCACCAGGAGAAGTTCATCAAGGAGCTGAAGGAGAAGTATGGGATTCAGAATGAGCGCAAGGTTACAGCTCCCCTGCCAGCAGAATTCAAGCTTGTAAATGCTGCAGAGGATGAAGGGGTTGAAGCTGAGGAGCAGCAGCAGTTCCAGTCCTTGGTGGGCAGCCTCTTGTATGCAGCTGTTCACACGAGGCCTGACATCTCTTTCTCGGTTGGGCAGCTGGCTAGGATGGTGCAGAATCCATCAGAGGAGCAGGTGGATGCAGCTGAGTGTGTGGTGAAGTATCTGAACTCCCACCCAAGCATTGGAGTTCAATACTCCGCATCTGCACAGGTGAAGCAGAAAGGGGTTGAGGTGCTGAAAGAGAAGGGGGAGAGGCTTGGAGAAGGCAAGGTCTTTCTCGGTTGCTTTACCGATGCAACTTGGGCTTCTGAGAAGGAAGATTCTTCATCTGTGGGAGGATACATCTGCGTAGTAGGGGGAGGGCTTGTTAGTTGGAGGTCCAAGAAGCAGACGGAGACAGCATTCTCTTCCGTGGAATCAGAGTACATGGCAATGTTCCACGGGGTGAAGGAGGTGATTTGGCTGAGGAGGTTGTTAGAGGAGATTGGTCAGGAGCAGAAGGTTCCTACGCCGCTGTTTTCTGATAGCAAGGGGGCTCTTGGGATGGCCAGGAACGCTGTGCTTCATGGGCTGAACAAGCACATGCGTATCAAGTGGCACTGGCTGCGTAAGGAAGTGAAAAGGGGGACAGTGAATCCGATCTACATCAAGATTCACCACCAGCCAGCAGACTTTCTCACCAAGAGGCTTGCGGATGAGCCTCATTGGCGTTGTGTGCACATGAGTGGAATGAGCATGAATTAGCATGGAATGATGGAAATGCAGCCGGCAGGGTGAGAGGGAGTGTGTTGGGTGCAAATTCACATTGCACGATATCCTGCCGTCTGTTTGTACGAGTATGCGTGTGCGAATGCATTTGCGTGTGAATGGTATGTTCGTATGTTTGTTTGCTTTCGCAATTTTCGCTTGAAGCATTTGCAGGTACTCGCGCAATGTGCGCTTCGGCACAACATTGTACGCGCTATGAACAGTGCAAGCAGAAAGGACGAGCTCACAAAGGAACCCAAGATGGAAGCTTTGCAGTTCGGTCGAATTGAGTGAGCAGATTCAGTTCTATCCAACTTGTAATTGTACTGTTTTGTTTGGTTAACTATAGTGTAGCAGGGCAGGCACTATAGGGGTACAATTTAGGTGAAGGTTGGATGTTGTTTGTCTGTATCTGCATGCTACAACGCCAGGGGAAACCAGCGGAACCAGCATTTGGCTGGTTGGGCAAAGACAAAACAGGTTCTGTTTTTAGAACCTGAATCTGGTTGTTGATTTCCCAGGTAAAAAAAAACAGAACCAGAGGTTGTTTTCCGACCTACCACCTTCTGTTTTGTCCAGGCAGGTTGGTTCTGTTGCTTGGAATTATTTGGGATCATCCCTGGTTGATCCCAGGTTGATTCCGAAGGTCCTTGCTAGCTAGAGCTATCTATTCCTTCTCTGTTTGTACCTGAACATAGTCAATTTGATTCAAGCGAATTCCTCGCTTCCTGGAATTTTGTTTCTACGCGGTTCAACGGCGTAATGCTACCCGAGTCAATGCTAGTACGCTAGCACTCCAACACTAGGCAAACGCTGTCCGAGCCATAACTTCGTAATGGCAGAACTTTTCGCGAGGCAACTTGGTTCGTTTTAAAGCTCTTGGAGCGAGCTTCGATATAGTAATTTCTCAGCTTAATCCGATCAACGGTCTGCACGATACGCTGCGCGATATTCAAGGTACTCTTGCTGTTTTGACTAAGTCCCTCTTGATCCCTCTCTCTACAAACTCGGACCGGAGGATAGGGGCTGGTCTTGTACCAGGCACCCAAAGATCCTTGGAGGTGACCCCGAGGAGAGGTTTTAAGTTTGATAAAGTCTAACAGCTTGAGTTTATTAGGCCCTTACACCAACAAGCTGGTATCAGAGCCGGTTACAGTGATCCTCGTTATAGGTAGCTATTAGGCCCTTACACCAACACTTCCCCATGTCATTCACTGCTTCCCCATGTCATTCACTGCTTCCCATGTCATTCACTTCTTCCCATGTCATACACTGCTTCCCATGTCATTCACTGCTTCCCTATGTCATTCATTGCCTCCCATGTCATTCACTGCTTCCCATGCCATTCACTGATTCCCATGTCATTCACTGTTTCCCATGTCATTTAATGTTTCCCATGTCATTCACTGCTTCCCCATGTCATTCAGTGCTTCCCATGTCATTCACTTCTTCCCCATGTCATTCACTGCTGCCCATGTCATTCACTGCTCCGCATGTCATTCACTGCTTTCCCATGTGATTCACTGCTTCCTATGTCATTCATTGCTTCCAATGTCATTCAATGCTTCCCAATGTCACTCACTGCTTCCCATATCATTCACTGCTTCCCATGTCATTTACTGCTTTCCCATGTCATTCACTGCTTCACATGTCATTCACTGCTTCTCTATGCCATTCACTGCTTCCCATGTCATTCACTGCTTACCATCTCATTCACTGTTTCCCATCTCATTCACTGCTTCTCATGTCATTCACTGCTTCCCATGTTATTCACTGCTTCCCCATGTCATTTACTGTTTCCCCATGTCATTCACCTTTTCCGATGTTATTCAATGCTTCCCCATGACATTCACTGCTTCCCATGTCATTCACTGCTTCCCATGTGATTCACTCCTTTCCCATGTCATTCACTACTTCCCATGTCATTCACTGCTTCCCATGTCATTAACTGCTCCCCATGTCATTCAGTGCTTCCCCATGTCATTCACTGTTTCCCATGTCACTCACAGCTTCCCATGTCATTCATTGCTTCCCATATCATTCACTGCTTCCCATGTCATTCACTGCTTCCCATGTCAGTCACTGCTTCCCATGTCATTCACTTCTTCCTATGTCATTCACTGCTTCCCATGTCATTCACTGCTTCCCCATGTCACTCACTGCTTCTACATTTCATTAACTGCTTCCCCATGTCATTTACTGCTTCCCATGTCATTCACTGCTTCCCATGTCATTCACTGCTTCCCTATGTTATTCACTGCTTGCCCATGTTATTCACTGCTTCCCCATATCATTCACTGCTTCCCCATGTCATTCACTGCTTCCCCTTGTCATTTCATTGCTTCACATGTCAGTCACTACTTCCCCATGTCATTTACTGCTTTCCCATGTCATTCACTGCTTCCCCATGTCATTCATTGCTTCCCATGTCATTCACTTCTTCTTATGTGATTCACTGCTTCCCCATGTTATTCACTTCCTCCCAAGTCATTCACTACTTCCCATGCCATTAACTGCTTCCCATGTCATTCAGTATTTCCCATGTCATTCACTGCTTCCCACGTCATTCACTGCTTCCCCATGTCATTAACGGCTTCCCATATCATTCACTTCTTCCCCATGTCATTCACTGCTTCCCCATGTCATTCACTGCTTCCCATATCATTCACTTCTTCCCCATGTCATTCACTGCTTTCCCTTGTCATTCACGGCTTCCCATGTCATTCACTGCTTCCCATGTCATTCAATGCTTCCCAATGTCATTCACTGTTTCCCATGTCATTCACTGCTTCCCATGTCATTTACTGCTTTCCCATGTCATTCATTGTTTCACATGTCATTCACTGCTTCCCTATGCCATTCACTGCTTCCCATGTCATTCACTACTTCCCATCTCATTCATTGCTTCCCATGTCATTGACTGCTTCCCATGTGATTCACTGATTTCCCATGTTATTCACTACTTCCCATGTCATTCACTGCTTCCCCATGTCATTCACTGCTTCCCATGTCAATCACTGCTTCCCATGTCATTCACTGCTTCCCCATGTTATTCACTGCTTCCCATGTCATTCACTGCTTCCCATGTCATTCAGTGCTTCTCGATATCATTTACTGTTTCCCATGTCATTCACAGCTTCCCATGTCATTCATTGCTTCCCATATCATTCACTGTTTCCCATGTCATTCACTGCTTCCCATGCCAGTCACTGCTTCCCATGTCATTCACTTCTTCCTATGTCATTCACTGCTTCCCATGTCATTCACTGCTTCCCCATGTCTCTCACTGCTTCCCCATTTCATTCACTGCTTCCCCATGTCATTCACTGCTTCCACATATCATTCACTGCTTCCCCATGTCATTCACTACTTCCCCATGTCATTTCATTGCTTCCCATGTCACTCACTACTTCCCCATGTCATTTACTGCTTCCCCATGTCATTCACTGCTTCCCCATGTCATTCACTGCTTCCCATGTCATTCACTTCTTCTCATGTGATTCACTGCTTCCCATGTCATTCACTGCTTCCCCATGTCATTCACTGCCTCCCATGTCATTCACTGCTTCCCATGCCATTCACTGCTTCCCATGTCATTCACTGTTTCCCATATCATTCACTGCTTCCCATGTCATTCACTGCTTCCCCATGTCATTCACTGCTTCCCATATCATTCACTTCTTCCCCATGTCATTCACTGCTTCCCCATGTCATTCACTGCTTCCCATATCATTCACTTCTTCCCCATCTCATTCACTGCTTTCCCTTGTCATTCACTGCTTCCCATGCCATTCATTGCTTCCCATGTCATTCAATGCTCCCAATGTCATTCACTGCTTCCCATGTCATTCACTGCTTCCCATGTTATTTACTGCTTTCCCATGTCATTCATTGCTTCATAGGTCATTCACTGCTTCCCTATGCCATTCACTGCTTCCCATGTCATTCACTGCTTCCCATCTCATTCATTGCTTCCCATGTCATTCACTGCTTCCCATGTGATTCAATGTTTTCCCATGTCATTCACTGCTTCCCCATGTCATTCACTGCTTCCCATGTCAATCACTGCTTCCCATGTCATTCACTGGTTCCCCATGCTATTCACTGCTTCCCATGTCATTCACTGCTTCCCATGTCATTCAGTGCTTCTCGATGTCATTCAATGTTTCCTATGCCATTCACAGCTTCCCATGTCATTCATTGCTTCCCATATCATTCACTGCTTCCCATGTCATTCACTGCTTCCCATGCCAGTCACTGCTTCCCATGTCATTCACTTCTTCCCATGTCATTCACTGCTTCCCATATCATTTACTGCTTCCCCATGTCACTCACTGCTTCCCCATTTCATTCACTGCTTCCCCATGTCATTCAGTGCTTCCCATATCATTCACTGCTTCCCATGTCATTCACTGCTTCCCCATTGTTGGTGTAAGGGCCTAATAAACTCAAGCTATTAAGACTTTATCAAACTTAAAACCTCTCCTCGGGGTCACCTCCAAGGTGTTGGGTGCAAATTCACATTGCACGACATCCTGCCGTCTGTTTGTACGAGTATGCGTGTGCAAATGCATTTGCGTGTGAATGGTATGTTTGTGTGTTTGTTTGCTTTCGCAATTTTCGCTTGAAGCATTTGCAGGTACTCGCAAAATGTGCGCTTCGGCATAACATTGTACGCGCTATGAACAGTACAAGCAGAAAGGACGAGCTCGCAAAGGAACCCAAGATGGAAGCTTTGCGGTTCAACTTACTTGATTGCGCAGATTCAGTTCTATCCAACTCGAAATTGTACTGTTTTGTTTGGTTGACTATAGTGTAGCAGGGCAGGCACTATAGGGGTACAATTTAGGTGAAGGTTGGATGTTGTTTGTCTGTATCTGCATGCTACAGGGCCAGGGGAAACCAGCGGAACCAGCATTTGGCTGGTTGGGCAAAGACAAAACAGGTTCTGTTTTTAGGACCTGAACCTGGTTGTTGTTTTCCCAGGTTGGAAAAACAGAACCAGAGGTTGTTCACCAACCTATCACCTGCTATTTTGTCCAGCCAGGTTGGTTCTGTTGCTTGGAATTATTTGGGATCATCCCTGGTTGTTCCCAGGTTGATTCCCAAGGTCCTTGCTAGCTAGAGCTATTTATTCCTTCTCTGTTTGTACCTGAATATAATGAAATTGATTCAAGCGAATTCCTTCCTTGCTGGAATTTCTTTTCTACGCGGTGCGACGGCGGAATGCTACCCGAGTCAACGCTAGTACGCTAGCACTCCAACGCTAGGCTAACGCTGTCCGAGCCATAACTTCGTAATGGCAGAACTTTTCGCGAGGCAACTTGGCTTATTTTAAAGCTCTTAGAGTGAGCTTCGATATAGGAAATTCTCAGCTTAATCCGATCGACGGTCTGCACGATACGCTGCGCGACGTTCAAGGTACTCTTGCTGTTTTGACTAAGTCCCTCTTGATCCCTCTCTCTACAAACTCGGACCCGAGGATAGGGGCTGGTCTTGTACCAGGCACCCAAGGACCCTTGGAGGTGACCCCGAGGAGAGGTTTTAAGTGTGATAAAGTCTTAATAGCTTGAGTTTATTAGGCCCTTACACCAACAAGCTGGTATCAGAGCTGCGTTATAGTGATCCTCGATATAGGTAGCTATGGCGGGCAACACCTCGGCGGTAGCTGGTGAATCTTCAGCCCAAGATCGTAGCGGCAGCCATGATTCTGGTGTTTCTGCGCCAAGGGGAGCGCGAACAAGCCAGGGCTCGCTGATCAAGGAGGTGCTGAAAAACTTCACCGTCGAGAAGTTCAATGGTGAGGGCTATGATGATTGGGCCTGGAAAATGCAACTTTATTTCCGTCAAATCGGATTGCTGAAACTAATGATTGGGGAGGAGCCTAGACCGAGTGACCCCGCCCTTCAGGAAGATTGGGACGAGCGCGCCTCGGCTGGCTACTACTTGATGTCGCAGAGTTTGGAGCTGAACCAGCGTCACCACGTCATGCACCTGCTGCCGGAGGTTGAGTGCGGTCCGAAGGCGTGGACGGTGTTGAAGGAGCTGCACGCCCCGACCTCCGTTGTTGCAACATTGATGCTGGAGAGGGAGCTGTCCGCGTTGCGCCTGAGCGAGGGAGAGCCGGTGCAACCTGTCCTGGACAAATTGCGCGACCTCTACGCGAAGTTGGCGACCGCGGGAATCACCTACCCGGAGCAAACAAAGTGCTTGAAGATGCTCTCGCTGCTGCCGGAATCGTGGCTTCAATTTACGAGCGGATTGAGCCTGCCGCAGAACCAGAGCTTGTGGACGCTCGAGTGGGTGCGGACGAAGATTCTGGAGGAGGACTTCCGTCGCCGCCAACTGAGGGGTGGAGACGACGGCAGCAGCGGCTACGGGATGCAAGGGAGCCGACGTGGCAAAGGACGTGGCTTCGGTGGTGCTGGACGCGGTGCAAAGAAAGACGACGACTCCAACGACCAACAAGGAGGTACCGGTTGGGGTCGCGGTGCGAAATCTGGACGTGGGGGCAAGTCGGGTGCTGGTGGCAAAATGAAAGGGAGTTGCTGGTATTGTGAGAAGGAAGGGCACCCCTGGTTTTTGTGCTATAAGAAACCCGATGGATGGACCCCCCAGAATCGTCACCAAGATGGCGGCGCGCGGAGGAACCAGAAAAACGGCGCCAACATGGTCGCTGATTCGTCCGACAACAACCCGAAGGGCAACGGCGGTGCGGAGAAGAAGAAGGAGCGCACCGCGGGCCAATTCTTCCATATGGGAGACAAGGGGGAGCAAGGAGACGCATCTGCTAAGGCTGGAGCAGAGCTGCATCCCCTGGACTATTGGGTGTTGGACACAGGCGCCGCTTGGACAATGACGCCGCGCAAGGACCTGCTGGACGACGTACGCGCTGCACCGATTAATGAGGTGTGCTCTGCCTCTGGACACATGTTGAAGGTGGCTGGTGCGGGACGAGCTGCATTTAAGGGAGCGGATGGCAAGCCGGTGGTGCTGCACGACGTTCTCCTCGTCCCCGACCTGAAGGCCAACCTCATCTCCCTCCGTAAGCTTGGCAAGGCTGGGGTGAACACCAACACGGATGGGGCTCGCACTTATAAGGGGAAGCTGGGCAATCGGGTGCTTTGGGATCTGCACGAGAGCAAGGACGTGTACAGATCTATGTGGCAGCTGCCGGCGCTGGCGTGGCACGGTGGGGGGCAGGCTGGAGAGGGGTCTGCATCCCAGGGGGAGTGCAACGCCGTTGGAGGGGTTGGTGTGAAAGTGTCGGCCAGATCTGGGGAGACAGATTGGGCAACTGCACACCGACGTTTGGGGCATGTGGCAATGCCTTTGCTGAAGCAGCTGGAGAAGGATGAAGCCGTTAAGGGCTTAAAGCTGAACGGACAACCACCCGATGATAACTGTGAAATTTGCCTCCTTTCAAAGTTCACCCGTTTCCCCTTCCATAGTGTGGCTGGCAGGAGCAAAAAGCCGTTGGAGCTGGTCCACATGGACTTGGTGGGGCCGCTGCCGGTGCAAGGGCACAAGGGGGAGCGGTACTTCTTAACCATAGTGGATGACTGGAGCAGGCTAATGTGGGCGTATCCGCTGAAGCAGAAAGATCACGCCGCCTCCACGATTCGGGACGATTGGCTGCCGTTCGTGGAGAAGCAAGCGGAGTGTGTGGTGAAGCGGATTAGGACAGATCGGGGTGGTGAGTTCCTTGGAGCTGAGATGACGGCCTGGCTCAAGAAGCAGGGCATCCAGAGGGAGCTGACCACGGCTTACACCCCACAGTCCAACGGTGTAGCAGAACGGGCGAACCGGACAATTCTGGAGACAGCTAGGGCGCTGCTCATAGAATCTGGGCTGGGCAACTTGATGTGGCCCCATGCTGTTCGGCACGCTACGGTCGCTAGAAACAGGGTACTCACAAAGGTTGGGGATGACTCGTGGGTGCCGTTGGAGAGGTGGCTTGGGAGGAAGCCGCCGGTGGACATGCTGAGGGTGTTCGGTTGCATGGCAGTCGCCCACGTTCCCAAGACCTATCGCAGTAAGTTGGGGGCGAGTGCAATCTGGTGTGTGCATTTGGGGCTGGCTGCTGAGAGCAAGGGATGGCTGCTGTGGGAGCCTTCCAAGGGTGTGTTGTTTGACAGCAGGGATGTGAAGTTTGTTGAGGGCATGATGTATGGGAGCTGGGAGAAACAGCCGGAGGCCAGGGTGTCCCAGCAGATGGAGCAGATTACCATGCAGCTGGACCTGACTCCTAGTGTGTGGGAGGAGGGAGAGGAGGCAGCTGCAGAGGGTGGTGATAAAGAGAAGGTGCAGGAGGCACCTGCTGGTGGAGGTGATGGTGTGGAGATTAGCGGTAGCACTAGTGGAGCTGCTGGATCCGAGGGAGGAGAGCAGCAGCAGGGGAAAACTAAGAAGCCGAAGGGTGTCGTTATGAAGGGATGGGAGACACCCGTCTCCAGGCCAGGACGTACCCGTATGGCTACTAAGAAGCTGACTGCAGGAGCTGATGTAGCGGAGCAGCAGCTTGGGACCGAGGAGGCATTGCTGATTCTACCGCATGGCTATGACCCGGATGAGGAGGATCAACCTGCGTACTGTTTTCTTGCCCCTGCACCAGAGGAACCAGCTAGCATGGAGGAGGCATTAGCTGGACCAGATAGGGACAAATGGCTAGCTTCCAGGGATGCTGAGTACCAGAGCCTGCTGGAGAATGGGACTTGGGAACTAGTGGTGCTGCCTGAGGGAAAGAAAGCGGTACAATGCAAGTGGGTGCTAAGGATCAAGACTGACGACAAGGGGCAGGTCACCATCTACAAGAGTAGGTTGGTGGCTAAGGGGTTTATGCAGAAGGAGAAGCGGGACTTCAATGAGATCTTTGCTCCCACTGCCAAACCCCCTACCCTTCGTGTCTTGTTGGCAGATGCAGCCGTTAGTGGGAAGTTCATTATCCAGATGGACATATCAACGGCATTTCTCAACGGGATTTTAGAGGAGGAGGTGTTCATGACGCAGCCACCTGGGTATGAGGATGGTACGGGCAGGGTGTGCAAGCTGAAAAAGTCCATCTACGGCTTGAAGCAGGCGCCACGCTGCTGGTACCAGAAGTTGGCAGCTGTTTTAGAGGAGATGGGATTCAGGACCAGCAGCTGTGATGAGAGCCTCTTTCTCAAGGGGGAGGGGGAGAAGCTGGTGCTGTTTCTGGTCTATGTGGACGACATTCTTCTCTTTAGCAGCAGCATGAAGGAGATCCAGAAGGTGCAGCAGCAGCTGATGGAGAACTTCAAGTGCAAGAACCTTGGGGAGGTAAAGTACTACCTCGGGATGCACGTGGAGAGGGATCTGGATCACAGGTGGTTGAAGCTGCACCAGGAGAAGTTCATCAAGGAGCTTGGGGAGAAGTACGGAATTGAGAATGAGCGCAAGGTTGCAACTCCCCTGCCAGCAGAATTCAAGCTTGTGAAAGCTGCAGAGGATGAAGGGGTTGAAGCCGAGGAGCAGCAGCAATTTCAGTCCTTGGTGGGCAGCCTCTTGTATGCAGCAGTTCACACGAGACCCGACATCTCTTTCTCGGTTGGGCAGCTGGCTAGGGTAGTGCAGAATCCATCAGAGGAGCAAGTGGATGCAGCTGAGCGTGTGGTGAAGTATCTGAACTCTCACCCAAGCATTGGAGTTCAATACTCCGCATCTGCACAGGTGAAGCAGAAAGGGGTTGAGGTGCTGAAAGAGAAGGGGGAGAGGCTTGGAGAAGGCAAGCTTTTTCTCACTTGCTTTACTGATGCTACGTGGGCCTCTGAGAAGGAGGATTCCTCATCTGTGGGAGGATACATCTGCGTAGTTGGGGGAGGACCGGTTAGTTGGAGGTCAAAGAAGCAGACGGAGACAGCACTCTCTTCCGTGGAATCAGAGTACATGGCGATGTTCCATGGGGTGAAGGAGGTGATTTGGCTGAAGAGGCTGTTGGAGGAGATTGGCCAGGAGCAAAAGGTTGCTACGCCGCTGTTTTGTGATAGCAAGGGAGCTCTTGGGATGGCCAGGAACGCTGTGCTTCATGGGCTGAATAAGCACATGCGTATCAAGTGGCACTGGCTGCGTAAGGAGGTGAAGAGGGGGACGGTGAATCCGATCTACATCAAGACTCACCAGCAGCCAGCAGACTTCCTCACCAAGAGGCTTGCGGATGAGTCTCATTGGCGTTGTGTGCGCATGAGTGGAATGAGCATGAACTAGTATGGAATGATGGGGATGCAGCCGGCAGGCTGAGGGGGAGTGTGTTGGGTGCAAATTCACATTGCACGACATCCTGCCGTCTGTTTGTACGAGTATGCGTGTGCAAATGCATTTGCGTGTGAATGGTATGTTTGTGTGTTTGTTTGCTTTCGCAATTTTCGCTTGAAGCATTTGCAGGTACTCGCAAAATGTGCGCTTCGGCATAACATTGTACGCGCTATGAACAGTACAAGCAGAAAGGACGAGCTCGCAAAGGAACCCAAGATGGAAGCTTTGCGGTTCAACTTACTTGATTGCGCAGATTCAGTTCTATCCAACTCGAAATTGTACTGTTTTGTTTGGTTGACTATAGTGTAGCAGGGCAGGCACTATAGGGGTACAATTTAGGTGAAGGTTGGATGTTGTTTGTCTGTATCTGCATGCTACAGGGCCAGGGGAAACCAGCGGAACCAGCATTTGGCTGGTTGGGCAAAGACAAAACAGGTTCTGTTTTTAGGACCTGAACCTGGTTGTTGTTTTCCCAGGTTGGAAAAACAGAACCAGAGGTTGTTCACCAACCTATCACCTGCTATTTTGTCCAGCCAGGTTGGTTCTGTTGCTTGGAATTATTTGGGATCATCCCTGGTTGTTCCCAGGTTGATTCCCAAGGTCCTTGCTAGCTAGAGCTATTTATTCCTTCTCTGTTTGTACCTGAATATAGTGAAATTGATTCAAGCGAATTCCTTCCTTGCTGGAATTTCTTTTCTACGCGGTGCGACGGCGGAATGCTACCCGAGTCAACGCTAGTACGCTAGCACTCCAACGCTAGGCTAACGCTGTCCGAGCCATAACTTCGTAATGGCAGAACTTTTCGCGAGGCAACTTGGCTTATTTTAAAGCTCTTAGAGTGAGCTTCGATATAGGAAATTCTCAGCTTAATCCGATCGACGGTCTGCACGATACGCTGCGCGACGTTCAAGGTACTCTTGCTGTTTTGACTAAGTCCCTCTTGATCCCTCTCTCTACAAACTCGGACCCGAGGATAGGGGCTGGTCTTGTACCAGGCACCCAAGGACCCTTGGAGGTGACCCCGAGGAGAGGTTTTAAGTGTGATAAAGTCTTAATAGCTTGAGTTTATTAGGCCCTTACACCAACACAAGGGTCCTTGGGTGCCTGGTACAAGACCAGCCCCTATCCTCGGGTCCGAGTTTGTAGAGAGAGGGATCAAGAGGGACTTTGTCAAAACAGCAAGAGTACCTTGAACGTCGCGCAGCGTATCGTGCAGACCGTCGATCGAATTTAGCTGAGAATTTGCTATATCGAGGCTCGCTCCAAGAGCTTAAAAATGAACCAAGTTGCCTCGCGAAAAGTTCTGCCATTACGAAGTTATGGCTCGGACAGCGTTTGCCTAGTGTTGGAGTGCTAGCATACTAGCGTTGACTCAGGTAGCATTCCGCCGTCGTACCGCGTAGAAACGAAATTCCAGGAATGGAGGAATTCGCTTGAATCAAATTGACTATATTCAGGTACAAACAGAGAAGGAATAAATAGTTCTAGCTAGCAAGGACCTTGGGAATGAACCTGGGAACAAGCAGGGATCATCCCAAATAATTCCAAGCAACAGAACCAACCTGGCTGGACAAACAGCAGGTGGTAGGTTGGTAAACAACCTCTGGTTCTGTTTTTCCAACCTGGGAAAACAACAACCAGGTTCAGGTCCTAAAAACAGAACCTGTTTCGTCTTTGCCCAACCAGCCAAAAGCTGGTTCCGCTGGTTTCCCCTGGCCCTGTAGCATGCAGATACAGACAAACAACATCCAACCTTCACCTAAATTGTACCCCTATAGTGCCTGCCCTGCTACACTGTAGTCAACCAAACAAAGCAGTACAATTTCGAGTTGGATAGAACTGAATCTGCACAATCAATTCAACCGAACCGCAAAGCTTCCATCTTGGGTTCCTTTGCGAGCTCGTCCTTGTTGGGTGCAAATTCACATTGCACGACATCCTGCCGTCTGTTTGTACGAGTATGCGTGTGCGAATGCATTTGCGTGTGAATGGTATGCTCGTGGGTTTGTTTGCTTTCGCAATTTTCGCTTGAAGCATTTGCAGGTACTCGCACAATATGCGCTTCGGCATAACATTGTACGCGCTATGAACAGTACAAGCAGAAAGGACGAGCTCGCAATGGAACCCAAGATGGAAGCTTTGCGGTTCGGCTTACTTGATTGCGCAGATTCAGTTCTATCCAACTCGAAATTGTACTGTTTTGTTTGGTTGACTATAGTGTAGCAGGGCAGGCACTATAGGGGTACAATTTAGGTGAAGGTTGGATGTTGTTTGTCTGTATCTGCATGCTACAGGGCCAGGGGAAAACAGCGGAACCAGCATTTGGCTGGTTGGGCAAAGACAAAACAGGTTCTGTTTTTAGGACCTGAACCTGGTTGTTGTTTTCCCATGTTGGAAAAACAGAACCAGAGGTTGTTCACCAACCTACCACCTGCTATTTTGTCCAGCCAGGTTGGTTCTGTTGCTTGGAATTATTTGGGATCATCCCTGGTTGTTCCCAGGTTGATTCCCAAGGTCCTTGCTAGCTAGAGCTATTTATTCCTTCTCTGTTTGTACCTGAATATAGTGAAATTGATTCAAGCGAATTTCTTCCTTGCTGGAATTTCTACGCGGTCAACGGCGGAATGCTACCCGAGTCAACGATAGTACGCTAGCACTCCAACGCTAGACTAACGCTGTCCGAGCCATAACTTCGTAATGGCAGAACTTTTCGCGAGGCAACTTGGCTTATTTTAAAGCTCTTAGAGTGAGCTTCGATATAGGAAATTCTCAGCTTAATCCGGTCGACGGTCTGCACGATACGCTGCGCGACGTTCAAGGTACTCTTGCTGTTTTGACTAAGTCCCTCTTGATCCCTCTCTCTACAAACTCGGACCCGAGGATAGGGGCTGGTCTTGTACCAGGCACCCAAGGACCCTTGGAGGTGACCCCGAGGAGAGGTTTTAAGTGTGATAAAGTCTTAATAGCTTGAGTTTATTAGGCCCTTACACCAACAAGCTGGTATCAGAGCTGCGTTATAGTGATCCTCGTTATAGGTAGCTATGGCGGGCAACACGTCGGCGGTAGCTGGTGAATCTTCAGCCCAAGATCGTAGCGGCAGCCAAGATTCTGGTGTTTCTGCGCCAAGGGGAGAGCGAACAAGCCAGGGCTCGCTGATCAAGGAGGTGCTGAAAAACTTCACCGTCGAGAAGTTCAATGGTGAGGGCTATGATGATTGGGCCTGGAAAATGCAACTTTATTTCCGTCAGATCGGATTGCTGAAACTAATGATTGGGGAGGAGCCTAGACCGAGTGACCCCGACCTTCAGGAAGATTGGGACGAGCGCGCCTCGGCTGGCTACTACTTGATGTCGCAGAGCTTGGAGCTGAACCAGCGTCACCACGTCATGCACTTGCTGCCGGAGGTTGAGTGCGGTCCGAAGGCGTGGACGGTGTTGAAGGAGCTGCACGCCCCTACCTCCGTCGCTGCGACGCTCATGATGGAGAGGGAGCTGTCCGCGTTGCGCCTAAGCGATGGAGAGCCGGTGCAACCTATCCTGGACAAGATGCGTGATCTCTACGCGAAGTTGGCGAACGCGGGAATCACCTACCCGGAGCAGACCAAGTGCCTGAAGATGCTCTCACTGCTGCCGGAATCGTGGCTTCAATTCACGAGCGGATTGAGCTTGGCGCAGAACCAGAGCTTGTGGACGCTCGAGTGGGTGCGGACGAAGATTCTGGAGGAGGACTTCCATCGCCGCCAACTGAGGGGTGGAGACGACGGCAGCAGCGGCTACGGGATGCAAGGGAGCCGACGTGGCAAAGGACGTGGCTTCGGTGGTGCTGGACGCGGTGCAAAGAAAGACGACGACTCCAACGACCAACAAGGAGGTACCGGTTGGGGTCGCGGTGCGAAATCTGGACGTGGGGGCAAGTCGGGTGCTGGTGGCAAAATGAAAGGGAGTTGCTGGTATTATGAGAAGGAAGGGCACCCCTGGTTTTTGTGCCATAAGAAACCCGATGGATGGACCCCCCAGAATCGTCACCAGGATGGCGGCGCGCGGAGGAACCAGAAAAACGGCGCCAACATGGTCGCTGATTCGTCCGACAACAACCCGAAAGGCAACGGCGGTGCGGAGAAGAAGAAGGAGCGCACCTCGGGCCAATTCTTCCATGTTGGAGACAAGGGGGAGCAAGGAGACGCATCTGCTAAGGTTGGAGCAGAGCTGCACCCCCTGGACTATTGGGTGTTGGACACGGGCGCTGCTTGGACAATGACGCCGCGCAAGGACCTGCTGGACGACGTACGCGCTGCACCGATTAACGAGGTGTGCTCTGCCTCTGGACACATGTTGAAGGTGGCTGGTGCGGGACGAGCTGCGTTTAAGGGAGCGGATGGCAAGCCGGTGGTGCTGCACGACGTTCTCCTCGTCCCCGACCTGAAGGCCAACCTTATCTCCCTCCGTAAGCTTGGCAAGGCTGGGGTGAACACCAACACAGATGGGGCTCGCACTTATAAGGGGAAGCTGGGCAATCGGGTGCTTTGGGATCTGCACGAGAGCAAGGACGTGTACAGATCTATGTGGCAGCTGCCGGCGCTGGCGTGGCACGGTGGGGGGCAGGCTGGAGAGGGGTCTGCATCCCAGGGGGAGTGCAACGCCGTTGGAGGGGTTGGTGTGAAAGAGTCGGCCAGATCTGGGGAGACAGATTGGGCAACTGCACACCGACGTTTGGGGCATGTGGCAATGCCTTTGCTGAAGCAGCTGGAGAAGGATGGAGCCGTTAAGGGCTTGAAGCTGAACGGACAACCACTCGATGATAACTGTGAAATCTGTTTGCTCTCAAAGTTCACCCGTTTCCCCTTCCATAGTGTGGCTGGCAGGAGCAAAAAGCCGTTGGAGCTGGTCCACATGGACTTGGTGGGGCCGCTGCCGGTGCAAGGGCACAAGGGGGAGCGGTACTTCCTAACCATAGTGGATGACTGGAGCAGGCTAATGTGGGCGTATCCGCTGAAGCAGAAAGATCACGCCGCCTCCACGATTCGGGACGATTGGCTGCCGTTCGTGGAGAAGCAAGCGGAGTGTGTGGTGAAACGGATTAGGACAGATCGGGGTGGTGAGTTCCTTGGAGCTGAGATGACGGCCTGGCTCAAGAAGCAGGGCATCCAGAGGGAGCTGACCACGGCTTACACCCCACAGTCCAACGGTGTAGCAGAACGGGCGAACCGGACAATTCTGGAGACAGCTAGGGCGCTGCTCATAGAATCTGGGCTGGGCAACTTGATGTGGCCCCATGCTGTTCGGCACGCTACCGTCGCTAGGAACAGGGTACTCACAAAGGTTGGGGATGACTCGTGGGTGCCGTTGGAGAGGTGGCTTGGGAGGAAGCCGCCGGTGGACATGCTGAGGGTGTTCGGTTGCATGGCAGTCGCCCACGTTCCCAAGACCTACCGCAGTAAGTTGGGGGCGAGTGCAATCTGGTGTGTGCATTTGGGGCTGGCTGCTGAGAGCAAGGGATGGCTGCTGTGGGAGCCTTCCAAGGGTGTGTTGTTTGACAGCAGGGATGTGAAGTTTGTTGAGGGCATGATGTATGGGAGCTGGGAGAAACAGCCGGAGGCCAGGGTGTCCCAGCAGATGGAGCAGATTACCATGCAGCTGGACCTGACTCCTAGTGTGTGGGAGGAGGGAGAGGAGGCAGCTGCAGAGGGTGGTGATAAAGAGAAGGTGCAGGAGGCACCTGCTGGTGGAGGTGATGGTGTGGAGATTAGCGGTAGCACTAGTGGAGCTGCTGGATCCGAGGGAGGAGAGCAGCAGCAGGGGAAAACTAAGAAGCCGAAGGGTGTTATTATGAAGGGATGGGAGACACCCGTCTCCAGGCCAGGACGTACCCGTATGGCTACTAAGAAGCTGACTGCAGGACCTGATGTAGCGGAGCAGCAGCTTGGGACCGAGGAGGCATTGCTGATTCTACCGCATGGCTATGACCCGGATGAGGAGGATCAACCTGCGTACTGTTTTCTTGCCCCTGCACCAGAGGAACCAGCTAGCATGGAGGAGGCATTAGCTGGACCAGATAGGGACAAATGGCTAGCTTCCAGGGATGCTGAGTACCAGAGCCTGCTGGAGAATGGGACTTGGGAACTAGTGGTGCTGCCTGAGGGAAAGAAAGCGGTACAATGCAAGTGGGTGCTAAGGATCAAGACTGACGACAAGGGGCAGGTCACCATCTACAAGAGTAGGTTGGTGGCTAAGGGGTTTATGCAGAAGGAGAAGCGGGACTTCAATGAGATCTTTGCTCCCACTGCCAAACCCCCTACCCTTCGTGTCTTGTTGGCAGATGCAGCCGTTAGTGGGAAGTTCATTATCCAGATGGACATATCAACGGCATTTCTCAACGGGATTTTAGAGGAGGAGGTGTTCATGACGCAGCCACCTGGGTATGAGGATGGTACGGGCAGGGTGTGCAAGCTGAAAAAGTCCATCTACGGCTTGAAGCAGGCGCCACGCTGCTGGTACCAGAAGTTGGCAGCTGTTTTAGAGGAGATGGGATTCAGGACCAGCAGCTGTGATGAGAGCCTCTTTCTCAAGGGGGAGGGGGAGAAGCTGGTGCTGTTTCTGGTCTATGTGGACGACATTCTTCTCTTTAGCAGCAGCATGAAGGAGATCCAGAAGGTGCAGCAGCAGCTGATGGAGAACTTCAAGTGCAAGAACCTTGGGGAGGTAAAGTACTACCTCGGGATGCACGTGGAGAGGGATCTGGATCACAGGTGGTTGAAGCTGCACCAGGAGAAGTTCATCAAGGAGCTTGGGGAGAAGTACGGAATTGAGAATGAGCGCAAGGTTGCGACTCCCCTGCCAGCAGAATTCAAGCTTGTGAAAGCTGCAGAGGATGAAGGGGTTGAAGCCGAGGAGCAGCAGCAATTTCAGTCCTTGGTGGGCAGCCTCTTGTATGCAGCAGTTCACACGAGACCCGACATCTCTTTCTCGGTTGGGCAGCTGGCTAGGGTAGTGCAAAATCCATCAGAGGAGCAGGTGGATGCAGCTGAGCGTGTGGTGAAGTATCTGAACTCTCACCCAAGCATTGGAGTTCAATACTCCGCATCTGCACAGGTGAAGCAGAAAGGGGTTGAGGTGCTGAAAGAGAAGGGGGAGAGGCTTGGAGAAGGCAAGCTTTTTCTCACTTGCTTTACTGATGCTACGTGGGCCTCTGAGAAGGAGGATTCCTCATCTGTGGGAGGATACATCTGCGTAGTTGGGGGAGGACCGGTTAGTTGGAGGTCAAAGAAGCAGACGGAGACAGCACTCTCTTCCGTGGAATCAGAGTACATGGCGATGTTCCATGGGGTGAAGGAGGTGATTTGGCTGAGGAGGCTGTTGGAGGAGATTGGCCAGGAGCAAAAGGTTGCTACGCCGCTGTTTTGTGATAGCAAGGGAGCTCTTGGGATGGCCAGGAACGCTGTGCTTCATGGGCTGAATAAGCACATGCGTATCAAGTGGCACTGGCTGCGTAAGGAGGTGAAGAGGGGGACGGTGAATCCGATCTACATCAAGACTCACCAGCAGCCAGCAGACTTCCTCACCAAGAGGCTTGCGGATGAGTCTCATTGGCGTTGTGTGCGCATGAGTGGAATGAGCATGAACTAGTATGGAATGATGGGGATGCAGCCGGCAGGCTGAGGGGGAGTGTGTTGGGTGCAAATTCACATTGCACGACATCCTGCCGTCTGTTTGTACGAGTATGCGTGTGCGAATGCATTTGCGTGTGAATGGTATGTTCGTGTGTTTGTTTGCTTTCGCAATTTTCGCTTGAAGCATTTGCAGGTACTCGCAAAATGTGCGCAGCGGCATAACATTGTACGCGCTATGAACAGTACAAGCAGAAAGGACGAGCTCGCAAAGGAACCCAAGATGGAAGCTTTGCGGTTCAACTTACTTGATTGCGCAGATTCAGTTCTATCCAACTCGAAATTGTACTGTTTTGTTTGGTTGACTATAGTGTAGCAGGGCAGGCACTATAGGGGTACAATTTAGGTGAAGGTTGGATGTTGTTTGTCTGTATCTGCATGCTACAGGGCCAGGGGAAACCAGCGGAACCAGCATTTGGCTGGTTGGGCAAAGACAAAACAGGTTCTGTTTTTAGGACCTGAACCTGGTTGTTGTTTTCCCAGGTTGGAAAAACAGAACCAGAGGTTGTTCACCAACCTATCACCTGCTATTTTGTCCAGCCAGGTTGGTTCTGTTGCTTGGAATTACTTTGGGATCATCCCTGGTTGTTCCCAGGTTGATTCCCAAGGTCCTTGCTAGCTAGAGCTATTTTATTCCTTCTCTGTTTGTACCTGAATATAGTGAAATTGATTCAAGCGAATTCCTTCCTTGCTGGAATTTCGTTTTCTACGCGATGCGACGGCGGAATGCTACCCGAGTCAACGCTAGTATGCTAGCACTCCAACGCTAGGCTAACGCTGTCCGAGCCATAACTTCGTAATGGCAGAACTTTTCGCGAGGCAACTTGGCTTATTTTAAAGCTCTTAGAGTGAGCTTCGATATAGCAAATTCTCAGCTTAATCCGGTCGACGGTCTGCACGATACGCTGCGCGACGCTCAAGGTACTCTTGCTGTTTTGACTAAGTCCCTCTTGATCCCTCTCTCTACAAACTCGGACCCGAGGATAGGGGCTGGTCTTGTACCAGGCACCCAAGGACCCTTGGAGGTGACCCCGAGGAGAGGTTTTAAGTGTGATAAAGTCTTAATAGCTTGAGTTTATTAGGCCCTTACACCAACATGTTCCGGGTAGGTGATTCCCGCGGTCGCCAATTTCGCGTAGAGGTCGCGCATCTTGTCCAGGACAGGTTGCACCGGCTCTCCCTCGCTCAGGCGCAATGCTGACAGCTCCCTCTCCAGCATGAATGTTGCAACAACGGAGGTCGGGGCGTGCAGCTCCTTCAACACGGTCCACGCCTTCGGACCGCACTCAACCTCCGGCAGCAGGTGCATGACGTGGTGACGCTGGTTCAGCTCCATACTCTGCGACATCAAGTAGTAGCCAGCCGAGGCGCGCTCGTCCCAATCTTCCTGAAGGGCGGGGTCACTCGGTCTAGGCTCCTCCCCAATCATTAGTATCAGCAAACCGATCTGACGGAAATAAAGTTGCATTTTCCAGGCCCAATCATCATAGCCCTCACCATTGAACTTCTCGACGGTGAAGTTTTTCAGCACCTCCTTGATCAGCGAGCCCTGGCTTGTTCGCGCTCCCCTTGGCGCAGAAACACCAGAATCATGGCTGCCGCTACGATCTTGGGCTGAAGATTCACCAGCTACCGCCGAGGTGTTGCCCGCCATAGCTACCTATAACGAGGATCACTATAACGCAGCTCTGATACCAGCTTGTTGGTGTAAGGGCCTAATAAACTCAAGCTATTAAGACTTTATCAAACTTAAAACCTCTCCTCGGGGTCACCTCCAAGGGTCCTTGGGTGCCTGGTACAAGACCAGCCCCTATCCTCGGGTCCGAGTTTGTAGAGAGAGGGATCAAGAGGGACTTAGTCAAAACAGCAAGAGTACCTTGAACGTCGCGCAGCGTATCGTGCAGACCGTCGATCGAATTTAGCTGAGAATTTGCTATATCGAGGCTCGCTCCAAGAGCTTAAAAATGAACCAAGTTGCCTCGCGAAAAGTTCTGCCATTACGAAGTTATGGCTCGGACAGCGTTTGCCTAGTGTTGGAGTGCTAGCATACTAGCGTTGACTCAGGTAGCATTCCGCCGTCGCACCGCGTAGAAACGAAATTCCAGGAATGGAGGAATTCGCTTGAATCAAATTGACTATATTCAGGTACAAACAGAGAAGGAATAAATAGTTCTAGCTAGCAAGGACCTTGGGAATGAACCTGGGAACAAGCAGGGATCATCCCAAATAATTCCAAGCAACAGAACAACCCTGGCTGGACAAAACAGCAGGTGGTAGGTTGGTAAACAACCTCTGGTTCTGTTTTTCCAACCTGGGAAAACAACAACCAGGTTCAGGTCCTAAAAACAGAACCTGTTTCGTCTTTGCCCAACCTGCCAAAAGCTGGTTCCGCTGGTTTCCCCTGGCCCTGTAGCATGCAGATACAGACAAACAACATCCAACCTTCACCTAAATTGTACCCCTATAGTGCCTGCCCTGCTACACTATAGTCAACCAAACAAAACAGTACAATTTCGAGTTAGATAGAACTGAATCTGCACAATCAATTCAACCGAACCACGAAGCTTCCATCTTGGGTTCCTTTGCGAGCTCGTCTTTTCTGCTTGTACTGTTCATAGCGCGGACAATGTTGTGCCGAAGCGCACAATGCGCGAGTACCTGCAAATGCTTCAAGCGAAAATTGCGAAAGCAAACAAATACACGAACATTCCATTCATACCCAAAAGCATTCGCACACACATACTCGTACAAACAAACGGCAGGATGTCGTGCAATGTGAATTTGCACCCAACAATTCACTGCTTCCCCATGTCATTCACTGCTTCCACATGTCATTCACTGCTTCCCCATGTCATTCACTGCTTCCCCATGTCATTCACAGCTTCCCCTTGTCATTCATTGCTTCCCATGTCAGTCACTGCTTCCCCATGTCATTCACTGCTTCCTCATGTCATTCACTGCTTCCCCAGGTCATTCACTGCTTCCCATGTCATTCACTTCTTCCCATGTCATTCACTGCTTCCCATGTTATTCACTGCTTTCCCATATTATTCACTGCCTCCCATGTCATTCACTGCTTCCCATGCCATTCACTGCTTCCCATGCCATTCACTGTTTCCCATGTCATTCACTGCTTCCCATATCATTCACTGCTTCCCCATGTCATTCATTGCTTCCCATATCATTCACTTCTTCCCCATGTCATTCACTGCTTCCCATATCATTCACTGCTCCCCATGTCTTTCACTGCTTTCCCATGTCATTCACTGCTTCCCATGTCATTCAATGCTTCCCAATGTCATTCACTGTTTCCCATGTCATTCACTACTTCCCATGTCATTTAATGCTTTCCCATGTTATTCATTGCTTCACATGTCATGTACTGCTTCCCTATGCCATTCACAGCTTCCCATGTCATTCACTGCTTCCCATCTCATTCATTGCTTCCCATCTCATTCACTGCTTCCCATGTCATTCACTGCTTCCCATGTCATTCACTGCTTCCCTATGTCATTCACTGCTTCCCCATGTCATTCACTGCTTACCATGTCATTCACTGCTTCCCATGTCATTCACTGCTTCCCATGTCATTCAGTGCTTCCTATGTCATTCAATGCTTCCCCATGACATTCACTGTTTCCCATGTCATTCACTGCTTCCCATGTCATTCACTGCTTTCCCATGTCATTCATTACTTCCCATGTCATTCACTGCTTCCCCATGTCATTCACTGCTTCCCATGTCAATCACTGCTTCCCATGTCATTCACTGCTTCCCCATGTCATTCACTGCTTCCCATGTCATTCACTGCTTCCCATGTCATTCAGTGCTTCCCCATGTCATTCACTGTTTCCCATGTCATTCACAGTTCCCATGTCATTCATTGCTTCCCATATCATTCACTGCTTCCCATGTCTTTCACTGCTTCCCCATGTCATTCACTGCTTCCCATGTAATTCACTGCTTCCCATGTCATTCACTGCTTCCAATGTCATTCACTGCTTCCCCATGTCACTCCCTGTTTCCAATGCATCCCATGTCATTTCACCATGTCTCCCTGTTTCCCAAGCCCCGTTGTTTTCCCTTCCTAATATTGTCACTATACATCCTTCTTACCCCATGTCCCCTTGTTTTACCTTGTCTTCCTATCACACCTTCTTTCTCCATACCTTACTCCTTCACCTTGTCTCCCTGTTTCACCCTACTTTCTTGTCTCCTTGATTCCACAGCTATCCCTGTTGCCTCATGCCATGCCATCCTGTTTCCCCATGACTCCCCCTTTCCCTATATCCCTGATTTCACCAGGTCTCACCTTTCCCACGAGAATCTCCATTTCCTCGGGTCCCCTTGTTGCCCCATGGCATTTCTTGTTTCCCCATGCTTCACGGATTCCCCATGCCTCCCTATTTCACTGCATTACCCTGTTTTCCCATGCCTATACGTCCTAGTTTCCCCATATCCCCTAGTTTCTGTTGGGTGCAAATTCACATTGCACGACATCCTGCCGTCTGTTTGTACGAGTATGCGTGTGCGAATGCATTTGCGTGTGAATGGTATGTTCGTGTGTTTGTTTGCTTTTGCAATTTTCGCTTGAAGCATTTGCAGGTACTCGCACAATGTGCGCTTCGGCATAACATTGTACGCGCTATGAACAATACAAGCAGAAAGGACGAGCTCGCAAAGGAACCCAAGATGGAAGCTTTGTGGTTCGGCTTACTTGATTGCGCAGATTCAGTTCTATCCAACTCGAAATTGTACTGTTTTGTTTGGTTGACTATAGTGTAGCAGGGCAGGCATTATAGGGGTACAATTTAGGTGAAGGTTGGATGTTGTTTGTCTGTATCTGCATGCTACAGGGCCAGGGGAAACCAGCGGAACCAGCATTTGGCTGGTTGGGCAAAGACAAATCAGGTTCTGTTTTTAGGACCTGAACCTGGTTGTTGTTTTTCCAGGTTGGAAAAACAGAACCAGAGGTTGTTTACCAACCTACTACCTGCTGTTTTGTCCAGCCAGGTTGGTTCTATTGCTTGGAATTATTTGGGATCATTCCTGGTTGTTCCCAGGTTTATTCCCAAGGTCCATGCTAGCTACAACTATATATTCCTTCTCTGTTTGTACCTGAATATAGTGAATTTGATTCAAGCGAAATTCCTCCCTTCCTGGAATTTCGTTTCTACGCGGTGCGACGGCGGAATGCTACCCGAGTCAACGCTAGTACGCTAGCACTCCAACGCTAGGCTAACGCTGTCCGAGCCATAACTTCGTAATGGCAAAACTTTTCGCGACGCAACTTGGCTTATTTTAAAGCTCTTAGAGTGAGCTTCGATATAGTAAAATCTCAGCTTAATCCGATCTACGGTCTGCACGATACGCTGCGCGACGTTCAAGGTACTCTTGCTGTTTTGACTAAGTCCCTCTTGATCCCTCTCTCTACAAACTCGGACCCGAGGATAGGGGCTGGTCTTGTACCAGGCACCCAAGGACCCTTGGAGGTGACCCCGAGGAGAGGTTTTAAGTGTGATAAAGTCTTAATAGCTTGAGTTTATTAGGCCCTTATACCAACAAGCTGGTATCAGAGCTGCGTTATAGTGATCCTCGTTATAGGTAGCTATGGCGGGCAACACCTCAGCGGTAGCTGGTGAATCTTCAGCCCAAGATCGTAGCGGCAGCCAAGATTCTGGTGTTTCTGCGCCAAGGGGAGCGCGAACAAGCCAGGGCTCGCTGATCAAGGAAGTGCTGAAAAACTTCACCGTCGAGAAGTTCAATGGTGAGGGCTATGATGATTGGGCCTGGAAAATGCAACTTTATTTCCGTCAGATCGGTTTGCTGAAACTAATGATTGGGGAGGAGCCTAGACCGAGTGACCCCGCCCTTCAGGAAGATTGGGACGAGCGCGCCTCGGCTGGCTACTACTTGATGTCGCAGAGTTTGGAGCTGAACCAGCGTCACCACGTCATGCACCTGCTGCCGGAGGTTGAGTGCGGTCCGAAGGCGTGGACCGTGTTGAAGGAGCTGCACGCCCCGACCTCCGTTGTTGCAACATTGATGCTGAAGAGGGAGCTGTCCGCGTTGCGCCTGAGCGAGGGAGAGCCGGTGCAACCTGTCCTGGACAAATTGCGCGACCTCTACTCGAAGGTGACGATCGCGGGAATCACCTACCCGGAGCAGACCAAGTGCCTGAAGATGCTCTCGCTGCTGCCGGAATCGTGGCTTCAATTCACGAGCGGATTGAGTCTGCCGCAGAACCAGAGCTTGTGGACGCTCGAGTGGGTGCGGACGAAGATTCTGGAGGAGGACTTCCGTCGCCGCCAACTGAGGGGTGGAGACGACGGCAGCAGCGGCTACGGGATGCAAGGGAGCCGACGTGGCAAAGGACGTGGCTTTGGTGGTGCTGGACGCGGTGCAAAGAAAGACGACGACTCCAACGACCAACAAGGAGGTACCGGTTGGGGTCGTGGTGCGAAATCTGGACGTGGGGGCAAGTCGGGTGCTGGTGGCAAAATGAAAGGGAGTTGCTGGTATTGTGAGAAGGAAGGGCACCCCTGGTTTTTGTGCTATAAGAAACCCGATGGATGGACCCCCCAGAATCGTCACCAGGATGGTGGCGCGCGGAGGAACCAGAAAAACGGCGCCAACATGGTCGCTGATTCGTCCCACAACAACCCGAAGGGCAACGGCCGTGCGGAGAAGAAGAAGGAGCGCACCGCGGGCCAATTCTTCCATATGGGAGACAAGGGAAAGCAAGGAGACGCATCTGCTAAGGTTGGAGCAGAGCTGCACCCCCTGGACTATTGGGTGTTGGACACAGGCGCTGCTTGGACAATGACGCCGCGCAAGGACCTGCTGGACGACGTACGCGCTGCACCGATTAATGAGGTGTGCTCTGCCCCTAGACACATGTTGAAGGTGGCTGGTGCGGGACGAGCTGCGTTTAAGGGAGCGGATGACAAGCCGGTAGTGCTGCACGACGTTCTCTTCATCCCCGACCTGAAGGCCAACCTTATCTCCCTCCTGTGGCTGGCAGGAGCAAAAAGCCGTTGGAGCTGGTCCACATGGACTTGGTGGGGCCACTGCTGGTGCAAGGGCACAAGGGGGAGCGATACTTCCTAACCATAGTGGATGACTGGAGCAGGCTAATGTGGGCGTATCCGCTGAAGCATAAAGATCACGCCGCCTCCACGATTCGGGACGATTGGCTGCCGTTCGTGGAGAAGCAAGCGGAGTGTGTGGTGAAGCGGATTAGGACAGATCGGGGTGGTGAGTTCCTTGGAGCTGAGATGACGGCCTGGCTCAAGAAGCAGGGCATCCAGAGGGAGCTGACCACGGCTTACACCCCACAGTCTAACGGTGTAGCAGAACGGGCGAACCGGACAATTCTGGAGACAGCTAGGGCGCTGCTCATAGAATCTGGGCTGGGCAACTTGATGTGGCCCCATGCTGTTCGGCACGCTACCGTCGCTAGAAACAGGGTACTCACAAAGGTTGGGGATGACTCGTGGGTGCCGTTGGAGAGGTGGCTTGGGAGGAAGCCGCCGGTTGACATGCTGAGGGTGTTCGGTTGCATGGCAGTCGCCCACGTCCCCAAGACCTACCGCAGTAAGTTGGGGGCGAGTGCAATCTGGTGTGTGCATTTGGGGCTGGCTGCTGAGAGCAAGGGATGGCTGCTGTGGGAGCCTTCCAAGGGTGTGTTGTTTGACAGCAAGGATGTGAAGTTTGTTGAGGGCATGATGTATGGGAGCTGGGAGAAACAGCCGGAGGCCAGGGTGTCCCAGCAGATGGAGCAGATCACCATGCAGCTGGACCTGACTCCTAGTGTGTGGGAGGAGGGAGAGGAGGCAGCTGCAGAGGGTGGTGATAAAGAGAAGGTGCAGGAGGCACCTGCTGGTGGAGGTGATGGTGTGAAGACTAGCGGTAGCACTAGTGGAGCTGCTGGATCCGAGGGAGGAGAGCAGCAGCAGGGAAAAACTAAGAAGCCGAAGGGTGTCGTTATGAAGGGATAGGAGACACCCGTCTCTGTTGGGTGCAAATTCACATTGCACGACATCCTGCCGTCTGTTTGTACGAGTATGCGTGTGCGAATGCATTTGCGTGTGAATGGTATGTTCGTGTGTTTGTTTGCTTTCGCAATTTTCGCTTGAAGCATTTGCAGGTACTCGCACAATATGCGCTTCGGCATAACGTTGTACGCGCTATGAACAGTACAAGCAGAAAGGACGAGCTCGCAAAGGAACCCAAGATGGAAGCTTTGCGGTTCGGCTTACTTGATTGCGCAGATTCAATTCTATCCGACTCGAAATTGTACTGTTTTGTTTGGTTAACTATAGTGTAGCAGGGCAGGCACTATAGGGGTACAATTTAGGTGAAGGTTGGATGTTGTTTGTCTGTATCTGCATGCTACAGGGCCAGGGGAAACCAGCGGAACCAGCATTTGGCTGGTTGGGCAAAGACAAAACAGGTTCTGTTTTTAGGACCTGAACCTGGTTGTTGTTTTCCCAGGTTGGAAAAACAGAACCAGAGGTTGTTCACCAACCTACCACCTGCTATTTTGTCCAGCCAGGTTGGTTCTGTTGCTTGGAATTATTTGGGATCATCTCTGGTTGTTCCCAGGTTGATTCCCAAGGTCCTTGCTAGCTAGAGCTATTTATTCCTTCTCTGTTTGTACCTGAATATAGTGAAATTGATTCAAGCGAATTCCTTCCTTGCTGGAATTTCCTTTCTACGCGGTGCGACGGCGGAATGCTACCTGAGTCAACGCTAGTACGCTAGCACTCCAACGCTAGGCTAACGCTGTCCGAGCCATAACTTCGTAATAGCAGAACTTTTCGCGAGGCAACTTGGCTTATTTTAAAGCTCTTAGAGTAAGCTTCGGTGTAGGAAATTCTCAGCTTAATCCGATCGACGGTCTGCACGATACGCTGCGCGACGTTCAAGGTACTCTTGCTGTTTTGACTAAGTCCCTTTTGATCCCTCTCTCTACAAACTCGGACCCGAGGATAGGGGCTGGTCTTGTACCAGGCACCCAAGGACCCTTGGAGGTGACCCCGAGGAGAGGTTTTAAGTTTGATAAAGTCTTAATAGCTTGAGTTTATTAGGCCCTTACACCAACAAGCTGGTATCAGAGCTGCGTTATAGTGATCCTCGATATAGGTAGCTATGGCGGGGAACACCTCGGCGGTAGCTGGAGAATCTTCAGCCCAAGATCGTAGCGGCAGCCAAGATTCTGGTGTTTCTGCGCCAAGGGGAGCGCGAACAAGCCAGGGCTCGCTGATCAAGGAGGTGCTGAAAAACTTCACCGTCGAGAAGTTCAATGGTGAGGGCTATGATGATTGGGCCTGGAAAATGCAACTTGATTTCCGTCAGATCGGTTTGCTGAAACTAATGATTGGGGAGGAGCCTAGACCGAGTGACCCCGCCCTTCAGGAAGATTGGGACGAGCGCGCCTCGGCTGGCTACTACTTGATGTCGCAGAGTTTGGAGCTGAACCAGCGTCACCACGTCATGCACCTGCTGCCGGAGGTTGAGTGCGGTCCGAAGGCGTGGACGGTGTTGAAGGAGCTGCACGCCCCTACCTCCGTCGCTGCGACGCTCATGATGGAGAGGGAGCTGTCCGCGTTGCGCCTAAGCGAGGGAGAGCCGGTGCAACCTATCCTGGACAAGATGCGTGATCTCTACGCGAAGTTGGCGACCGCGAGAATCACCTACCCGGAGCAGACCAAGTGCCTGAAGATGCTCTCGCTGCTGCCGGAATCGTGGCTTCAATTCACGAGCGGATTGAGCCTGCCGCAGAACCAGAGCTTGTGGACGCTCGAGTGGGTGCGGACGAAGATTCTGGAGGAGGACTTCCGTCGCCGCCAACTGAGGGGTGGAGACGACGGCAGCAGCGGCTACGGGATGCAAGGGAGCCGACGTGGCAAAGGACGTGGCTTCGGTGGTGCTGGACGCGGTGCAAAGAAAGACGACGACTCCAACGACCAACAAGGAGGTACCGGTTGGGGTCGCGGTGCGAAATCTGGACGTGGGGGCAAGTCGGGTGCTGATGGCAAAATGAAAGGGAGTTGCTGGTATTGTGAGAAGGAAGGGCACCCCTGGTTTTTGTGCTATAAGAAACCCGATGGATGGACCCCCCAGAATCGTCACCAGGATGGCGGCGCGCGGAGGAACCAGAAAAACGGCGCCAACATGGTCGCTGATTCGTCCGACAACAACCAGAAGGGCAACGGCGGTGCGGAAAAGAAGAAGGAGCGCACCGCGGGCCAATTCTTCCATATGGGAGACAAGGGGGAGCAAGGAGACGCATCTGCTAAGGCTGGAGCAGAGCTGCACCCCCTGGACTATTGGGTGTTGGACACAGGCGCTGCTTGGACAATGACGCCGCGCAAGGACCTGCTGGACGACGTACGAGCTGCTCCGATCAACGAGGTGTGCTCCGCCTCTGGACACGCGCTGAAGGTGGCTGGTGCGGGACGAGCTGCATTTAAGGGAGCGGATGGCAAGCCGGTGGTGCTGCACGACGTTCTTCTTGTTCCTGAACTCAAGGCCAACCTCATCTCCCTCCGTAAGCTTGGCAAGTCTGAGGTGAGCACTAGCACGGATGGGGCACGCACTTATAAGGGGAAGCTGGGCAATCGGGTGCTTTGGGATCTGCACGAGAGCAAGGACGTGTACAGATCTATGTGGCAGCTGCCGGCGCTGGCGTGGCACGGTGGGGGGCAGGCTGGAGAGGGGTCTGCATCCCAGGGGGAGTGCAACGCCGTTGGAGGGGTTGGTGTGAAAGTGTCGGCCAGATATGGGGAGACAGATTGGGCAACTGCACACCGACGTTTGGGGCATGTGGCAATGCCTTTGCTGAAGCAGCTGGAGAAGGATGGAGCCGTTAAGGGCTTGAAGCTGAACGGACAACCACCCGATGATAACTGTGAAATTTGCCTCCTTTCAAAGTTCACCCGTTTCCCCGTCCATAGTGTGGCTGGCAGGAGCAAAAAGCCGTTGGAGCTGGTCCACATGGACTTGGTGGGGCCGCTGCCGGTGCAAGGGCACAAGGGGGAGCGGTACTTCCTAACCATAGTGGATGACTGGAGCAGGCTAATGTGGGCGTATCCGCTGAAGCAGAAAGATCACGCCGCCTCCACTATTCGGGACGATTGGCTGCCATTTGTGGAGAAGCAAGCGGAGTGTGTGGTGAAGCGGATTAGGACAGATCGGGGTGGTGAGTTCCTTGGAGCTGAGATGACGGCCTGGCTCAAGAAGCAGGGCATCCAGAGGGAGCTGACCACGGCTTACACCCCACAGCCCAACGGGGTAGCAGAACGGGCGAACCGGACAATTCTGGAGACAGCTAGGGCGCTGCTCATAGAATCTGGGCTGGGCAACTCGATGTGGCCCCATGCTGTTCGGCACGCTACTGTCGCTAGAAACAGGGTACTCACAAAGGTTGGGGATGACTCGTGGGTGCCGTTGGAGAGGTGGCTTGGGAGGAAGCCGCCGGTGGACATGCTGAGGGTGTTCGGTTGCATGGCAGTCGCCCACGTCCCCAAGACCTACCGCAGTAAGTTGGGGGCAAGTGCAATCTGGTGTGTGCATTTGGGGCTGGCTGCTGAGAGCAAGGGATGGCTGCTGTGGGAGCCTTCCAAGGGTGTGTTGTTTGACAGCAGGAATGTAAAGTTTGTTGAGGGCATGATGTATGGGAGCTGGAAGAAACAGCCGGAGGCCAGGGTGTCCCAGCAAATGGAGCAGATCACCATGCAGCTGGACCTGACTCCTAGTGTAAGGGAGGAGGGAGAGGAGGCAGCTGCAGAGGGTGGTGATGGAAAGAAGGTACAGGAGGCACCTGCTGGTGGAGAAAATGATGGTGTGGAGACTAGCGGTAGCACTAGTGGAGCTGCTGGATCTGAGGGGAAAGAGCAGCAGCAGGGGAAAACTAAGAAGCCGAAGGGTGTCGTTATGAAGGGATGGGAGACACCCGTATGGCTACTAAGAAGCTGACTGCAGGAGCTGATGTAGCGGAGCAGCAGCTTGGGACCGAGGAGGCATTGCTGATTCTACCGCATGGCTATGATCCGGATGAGGAGGATGAACCTGCCTACTGTTTTCTTGCCCCTGCACCAGAGGAGCCAGCTAGCATGGAGGAGGCATTAGCTGGACCAGATAGGGACAAATGGCTAGCTTCTAGGGATGCTAAGGATCAAGACTGACGACAAGGGGCAGGTCACCATCTACAAGAGTAGGTTGGTGGCTAAGGGGTTTATGCAGAAGGAGAAGCGGGACTTCAATGAGATCTTTGCTCCCACTGCCAAACCCCCTACCCTTCGTGTCTTGTTCGCAGATGCAGCCGTTAGTGGGAAGTTCATTATCCAGATGGACATATCAACGGCATTTCTCAACGGGATTTTAGAGGAGGAGGTGTTCATGACGCAGCCACCTGGGTATGAGGATGGTACAGGCAGGGTGTGCAAGCTGAAAAAGTCCATCTACGGCTTGAAGCAGGCGCCACGCTGCTGGTACCAGAAGTTGGCAGCTGTTTTAGAGGAGATGGGATTCAGGACCAGCAGCTGTGATGAGAGCCTCTTTCTCAAGGGGGAGGGGGAGAAGCTGGTGCTGTTTCTGGTCTATGTGGACGACATTCTTCTCTTTAGCAGCAGCATGAAGGAGATCCAGAAGGTGCAGCAGCAGCTGATGGAGAACTTCAAGTGCAAGAACCTTTGGGAGGTAAAGTACTACCTCGGGATGCACGTGGAGAGGAATCTGGATCACAGGTGGTTGAAGCTGCACCAGGAGAAGTTCATCAAGGAGCTTGGGGAGAATTACGGAATTGAGAATGAGCGCAAGGTTGCAACTCCCCTGCCAGCAGAATTCAAGCTTGTGAAAGCTGCAGAGGATGAAGGGGTTGAAGCCGAGGAGCAGCAGCAATTTCAGTCCTTGGTGGGCAGCCTCTTGTATGCAGCAGTTCACACGAGGCCCGACATCTCTTTCTCGGTTGGGCAGCTGGCTAGGGTGGTGCAGAATCCATCAGAGGAGCAGGTGGATGCAGCTGAGCGTGTGGTGAAGTATCTAAACTCTCACCCAAGCGTTGGAGTTCAATACTCCGCATCTGCACAGGTGAAGCAGAAAGGGGTTGAGGTGCTAAAAGAGAAGGGGGAGAGGCTTGGAGAAGGCAAGCTTTTTCTCACTTGCTTTACCGATGCTACGTGGGCCTCTGAGAAGGAGGATTCCTCATCTGTGGGAGGATACATCTGCGTAGTTGGGGGAGGACCGGTTAGTTGGAGGTCAAAGAAGCAGACGGAGACAGCACTCTCGTCCGTGGAGTCAGAGTACATGGCAATGTTTCATGGGGTGAAGGAGGTAATTTGGCTGAGGAGGCTGTTAGAGGAGATTGGCCAGGAGCAAAAGGTTGCTACGCCGCTGTTTTGTGATAGCAAGGGAGCTCTTGGGATGGCCAGGAACGCTGTGCTTCATGGGCTCAATAAGCACATGCGTAGCAAGTGGCATTGGCTGCGTAAGGAGGTGAAGAGGGGGACGGTGAATCCGATCTACATCAAGACTCACCAGCAGCCAGCAGACTTCCTCACCAAGAGGCTTGCGGATGAGCCTCATTGGCGTTGTGTGCGCATGAGTGGAATGAGCATGAACTAGTATGGAATGATGGGGATGCAGCCGGCAGGCTGAGGGGGAGTGTGTTGGGTGCAAATTCACATTGCACGACATCCTGCCGTCTGTTTGTACGAGTATGCGTGTGCGAATGCATTTGCGTGTGAATGGTATGTTCGTGTGTTTGTTTGCTTTCGCAATTTTCGCTTGAAGCATTTGCAGGTACTCGCACAATATGCGCTTCGGCATAACGTTGTACGCGCTATGAACAGTACAAGCAGAAAGGACAAGCTCGCAAAGGAACCCAAGATGGAAGCTTTGCGGTTCGGCTTACTTGATTGTGCAGATTCAGTTCTATCCAACTCGAAATTGTACTGTTTTGTTTGGTTAACTATAGTGTAGCAGGGCAGGCACTATAGGGGTACAATTTAGGTGAAGGTTGGATGTTGTTTGTCTGTATCTGCATGCTACAGGGCCAGGGGAAACCAGCGGAACCAGCATTTGGCTGGTTGGGCAAAGACAAAACAGGTTCTGTTTTTAGGACCTGAACCTGGTTGTTGTTTTCCCAGGTTGGAAAAACAGAACCAGAGGTTGTTCACCAACCTACCACCTGCTATTTTGTCCAGCCAGGTTGGTTCTGTTGCTTGGAATTATTTGGGATCATCCCTGGTTGTTCCCAGGTTGATTCCCAAGGTCCTTGCTAGCTAGAGCTATTTATTCCTTCTCTGTTTGTACCTGAATATAGTGAAATTGATTCAAGCGAATTCCTTCCTTGCTGGAATTTCCTTTCTACGCGTTGCGACGGCGGAATGCTACCCGAGTCAACGCTAGTACGCTAGCACTCCAACGCTAGGCTAACGCTGTCCGAGCCATAACTTCGTAATAGCAGAACTTTTCGCGAGGCAACTTGGCTTATTTTAAAGCTCTTAGAGTGAGCTTCGGTGTAGGAAATTCTCAGCTTAATCCGATCGACGGTCTGCACGATACGCTGCGCGACGTTCAAGGTACTCTTGCTGTTTTGACTAAGTCCCTCTTGATCCCTCTCTCTACAAACTCGGACCCGAGGATAGGGGCTGGTCTTGTACCAGGCACCCAAGGACCCTTGGAGGTGACCCCGAGGAGAGGTTTTAAGTTTGATAAAGTCTTAATAGCTTGAGTTTATTAGGCCCTTACACCAACAGTCTCCAGGCCAGGACGTACCCGTATGGCTACTAAGAAACTGACTGCAGGAGCTGATGTAGCGGAGCAGCAGCTTGGGACTGAGGAGGCATTGCTGATTCTACCGCATGGCTATGACCCGGATGAGGAGGATGAACCTGCGTACTGTTTTCTTGCCCCTGCACCAGAGGAACCAGCTAGCATGGAGGAGGCATTAGCTGGACCAGATAGGGACAAATGGCTAGCTTCTAGGGATGCTGAGTACCAGAGCCTGCTGGAGAATGGGACTTGGGAACTAGTGGTGCTGCCTGAGGGAAAGAAAGCGGTACAATGCAAATGGGTGCTAAGGATCAAGACTGACGACAAGGGGCAGGTCACCATCTACAAGAGTAGGTTGGTGGCTAAGGGGTTTATGCAGAAGGAGAAGTGGGACTTCAATGAGATCTTTGCTCCCACTGCCAAACCCCCTACCCTCCATGTCTTGTTGGCAGATGCAGCCGTTAGTGGGAAGTTCATTATCCAGATGGACATATCAACGGCATTTCTCAACGGGATTTTAGAGGAGGAGGTGTTCATGACGCAGCCACCTGGGTATGAGGATGGTACGGGCAGGGTGTGCAAGCTGAAAAAGTCCATCTACGGCTTCAAGCAGGCGCCACGCTGCTGGTACCAGAAGTTGGCAGCTGTTTTAGAGGAGATGGGATTCAGGACCAGCAGCTGTGATGAGAGCCTCTTTCTCGAGGGGGAGGGGGAGAAGCTGGTGCTGTTTCTGGTCTATGTGGACGACATTCTTCTCTTTAGCAGCAGCATGAAGGAGATCCATAAGGTGCAGCAGCAGCTGATGGAGAACTTCAAGTGCAAGAACCTTGGGGAGGTAAAGTACTACCTCGGGATGCACGTGGAGAGGGATCTGGATCACAGGTGGTTGAAGCTGCACCAGGAGAAGTTCATCAAGGAGCTGGGGGAGAAGTATGGGATTGAGAATGAGCGCAAGGTTGCAACTCCCCTGCCAGCAGAATTCAAGCTTGTGAAAGCTGCAGAGGATGAAGGGGTTGAAGCCGAGGAGCAGCAGCAATTTCAGTCCTTAGTGGGCAGCCTCTTGTATGCAGCAGTTCACACGAGGCCCGACATCTCTTTCTCGGTTGGGCAGCTGGCTAGGGTGGTGCAGAATCCATCAGAGGAGCAGGTGGATGCAGCTGAGCGTGTGGTGAAGTATCTGAACTCTCACCCAAGCATTGGAGTTCAATACTCCGCATCTGCACAGGTGAAGCAGAAAGGGGTTGAGCTGCTGAAAGAGAAAGGGGAGAGGCTTGGAGAAGGCAAGCTCTTTCTCACTTGCTTTACCGATGCTACGTGGGCCTCAAAGAAGGAGGATTCCTCATCTGTGGGAGGATACATCTGCGTAGTTGGGGGAGGACCGGTTAGTTGGAGGTCAAAGAAGCAGACGGAGACAGCACTCTCTTCTGTGGAATTAGAGTACATGGCGACGTTCCATGGGGTGAAGGAGGTGATTTGGCTGAGGAGGCTGTTGGAGGAGATTGGCCCGGAGCAAAAGGTTGCTACGCCGCTGTTTTGTGATAGCAAGGGAGCTCTTGGGATGGCCAGGAACGCTGTGCTTCATGGGCTGAACAAGCACATGCGTATCAAGTGGCACTGGTTGCGTAAGGAGGTGAAGAGGGGGACGGTGAATCCGATCTACATCAAGACTCACCAGCAGCCAGCAGACTTCCTCACCAAGAGGCTTGCGGATGAGCCTTATTGGCGTTGTGTGCGCATGAGTGGAATGAGCATGAACTAGTATGGAATGATGGGGATGCAGCCGGCAGGCTGAGGGGGAGTGTGTTGGGTGCAAATTCACATTGCACGACATCCTGCCGTCTGTTTGTACGAGTATGCGTGTGCGAATGCATTTGCGTGTGAATGGTATGTTCGTGTGTTTGTTTGCTTTCGCAATTTTCGCTTGAAGCATTTGCAGGTACTCGCACAATGTGCGCTTCGGCATAACATTGTACGCGCTATGAACAGTACAAGCAGAAAGGACGAGCTCGCAAAGGAACCCAAGATGGAAGCTTTGTGGTTCGGCTTACTTGATTGCGCAGATTCAGTTCTATCCAACTCGAAATTGTACTGTTTTGTTTGGTTGACTATAGTGTAGCAGGGCAGGCACTATAGGGGTACAATTTAGGTGAAGGTTGGATGTTGTTTGTCTGTATCTGCATGCTACAGGGCCAGGGGAAACCAGCGGAACCAGCATTTGGCTGGTTGGGCAAAGACAAAACAGGTTCTGTTTTTAGGACCTGAACCTGGTTGTTGTTTTCCCAGGTTGGAAAAACAGAACCAGAGGTTGTTTACCAACCTACTACCTGCTGTTTTGTCCAGCCAGGTTGGTTCTGTTGCTTGGAATTATTTGGGATCATTCCTGGTTGTTCCCAGGTTTATTCCCAAGGTCCATGCTAGCTAGAACTATATATTCCTTCTCTGTTTGTACCTGAATATAGTGAATTTGATTCAAGCGAAATTCCTCCCTTCCTGGAATTTCGTTTCTACGCAGTGCGACGGCGGAATGCTACCCGAGTCAACGCTAGTACGCTAGCACTCCAACGCTAGGCTAACGCTGTCCGAGCCATAACTTCGTAATGGCAAAACTTTTCGCGAGGCAACTTGGCTTATTTTAAAGCTCTTAGAGTGAGCTTCGATATAGTAAAATCTCAGCTTAATCCGATCTACGGTCTGCACGATACGCTGCGCGACGTTCAAGGTACTCTTGCTGTTTTGACTAAGTCCCTCTTGATCCCTCTCTCTACAAACTCGGACCCGAGGATAGGGGCTGGTCTTGTACCAGGCACCGAAGGACCCTTGGAGGTGACCCCGAGGAGAGGTTTTAAGTGTGATAAAGTCTTAATAGCTTGAGTTTATTAGGCCCTTACACCAACAAGCTGGTATCAGAGCTGCGTTATAGTGATCCTCGTTATAGGTAGCTATGGCGGGCAACACCTCGGCGGTAGCTGGTGAATCTTCAGCCCAAGATCGTAGCGGCAGCCAAGATTCTGGTGTTTCTGCGCCAAGGGGAGCGCGAACAAGCCAGGGCTCGCTGATCAAGGAAGTGCTGAAAAACTTCACCGTCGAGAAGTTCAATGGTGAGGGCTATGATGATTGGGCCTGGAAAATGCAACTTTATTTCCGTCAGATCGGTTTGCTGAAACTAATGATTGGGGAGGAGCCTAGACCGAGTGACCCCGCCCTTCAGGAAGATTGGGACGAGCGCGCCTCGGCTGGCTACTACTTGATGTCGCAGAGTTTGGAGCTGAACCAGCGTCACCACGTGATGCACCTGCTGCCGGAGGTTGAGTGCGGTCCGAAGGCGTGGACCGTGTTGAAGGAGCTGCACGCCCCGACCTCCGTTGTTGCAACATTGATGCTGGAGAGGGAGCTGTCCGCGTTGCGCCTGAGCGAGGGAGAGCCGGTGCAACCTGTCCTGGACAAATTGCGCGACCTCTACGCGAAGCTGGCGATCGCGGGAATCACCTACCCGGAGCAGACCAAGTGCCTGAAGATGCTCTCGCTGCTGCTGGAATCGTGGCTTCAATTCACGAGCGGATTGAGCCTGCCGCAGAACCATAACGATGTCCGAGCCATAACTTCGTAATGGCAAAACTTTTCGCGAGGCAACTTGGTTCATTTTAAAGCTCTTGGAGCGAGCTTCGATATAGGAAATTCTCAGCTTAATCCGATCAACGGTCTGCACGATACGCTGCACGACGTTCAAGGTACTCTTGCTGTTTTGACTAAGTCCCTCTTGATCCCTCTCTCTACAAAGTCGGACCCGAGGATAGGGGCTGGTCTTGTACCAGGCACCCAAGGACCCTTGGAGGTGACCCCGAGGAGAGGTTTTAAGTGTGATAAAGTCTTAATAGCTTGAGTTTATTAGGCCCTTACACCAACAGTTTCCACATATTTCCCTGTTTCATCATTCCTCCCCTAATTTCTTAGGCTACTCCCTGTTTCACCTTACCCCACTGTTTCACCATGTCTCCCATGTTTTCCCATGTCCCCTTGTTTTCCCGCGTCCCCTTGTTTCCCCGTGTCCCATTCTTTCCTCGTGTCTCCCTGTTACACCATACTTCCCTGATTCCCCATGTCTCCCTTTTTCCCGCCTTCCTTTTGTACCATGTCGTCCTCTTTCCCCAGGCCTCCCTGTTCACCCTGTCTCGATGTCTCTCATGCCTTCCCAAGTCTTCTTGTTTCCCAACATCTCTGTCTTTCCCTATTCTTCTCTTGTCTTCATCTATATGTTTATCTGCCATGTTTCCCCTTTTCACATGCCTCCCTATGTCAGGGTGTCTCCTGTCATAGTTCCCTATTCTTTTCCCTTTTCTCCTGCTTTACAATTACTCCTTGTTTCACCATGGCTCTAGTTTTAAGCCTATTCCACCCAGTTCCCCCATGCCCCTCTATTTCCACATGTTTCGCTGTTTTAAAAATTCTTTCTTCATGTCCCCCTATTTCCCCATGCTTCACTGTTTTTCCATGTCTTACTGTTTCACTATGCTCTGTGATAACCTACGCATCCCTTCTTCACAATGCCTTCTTGTTTCCCCATGCTTCCCCACTTCCTCTTTCCCTTGTTTCCCTATGTCTCATGTTTCCCTGTTTTCCCATATCCCCTTGGTTCCCCATGTCACCCCATGTCACCCCATGTCACCCCATGTCGCCTCATGTTTCTCCATGTCGCTCCATGTTTCCCATGTTCACCACAAAGGGTGTTGCCGGAAACCAATGACCTGAGATGCTTAACCCCTTGCAGCTAGGGAAACAAGAAGAAACCCGGTAATGAGACATCGTGAAACCTCTTTCCTCTTCTCTTGCGATCTCCCCAGGCTCCCCATTTTCCCTAGTCTCCTCTCTTTGCACATGTTCGTCGGTTTCCCCAACTTTCCCGTCGTTTCTCATTCCTCCCCATTTCTCCCTGTTCCTTCATGCCTCCCCTTTATCCCATTTCTCCCTGTTCCCTCATGCCTCCCCTTCACCCCATTTCTCCCTGTTCCCTCATGCCTCCCCTTTACCTCATTCCTCCCTGTTCCCTCATGCCTCCCTTTTACCCCATTTCTCCCTGTTCTCTCATGCCTCCCCTTTACCCCATTTCTCCCTGTTCCCTCATGCCTCCCCTTCACCCCATTTCTCCCTGTTCCCTCATGCCTCCCCTTTACCCCATTTCGCCCTGTTCCCCCATGCCTCCCCTTTACCCCATTTCTCCCAGTTCCCTCATGCCTCTTTTTTTTCCCCATGCCTCTTTGTTTCCCCATGCCTCTTTGTTTCCCCATGCCTCTTTGTTTCCCCATGCCTCTTTGTTTCCCCATGCCTCTTTGTTTCTCCATGTCTCCGTCTTGCCCTTGCCTTACTGTTTTCCCGTTCTACCAATTTCACCATGTCTTTCTATTTCCCCATGTCTCCTTGGCCGGTTCCTTTATTCAGTTAGTCGACTCAACAACTGTTTGCAGATATGATGAGCACAGACTTGCAGAAATGAATGATGTGGGCTGATTCCAGGCTTTTATACCGCCCAATGATTTCCTTTAACCCCTTGTCTCGTTTCCACATGCCTCCTTGGTTCCCAATGTCTCCCCGATTCACTATGTCTCCCCGTTTCCCTGTGTTTTGTCATGCCTCTCTGTTTCTCTATGCCTTCCTATTCCCCTTTTCCCTATGCCTCCTTCCTTGTTTAACCTTGTCTCCCTGTCCTTCTGTTTCAGCATGTCTCCTCGTCTCACAATACCTCCTCGTTTCTCCATGCCTCTATGTTTCCCTAATCCCATGTCTTCCTGCTTCACCAATCCTCCCTATTTTCCCATGTCACTCCCATTTTTACCATGCCTCACCCTTTGTCATGCAATTGCAATTTGTGATTGCGTTTATTCCTCCTCGTCATACATTGCTTCCTATTTTCCCATGCCTCTCTTTTCCCTGTGCCTCCCAGTTTCCCCATGTTTCCCCATGCCTCTCTCTTTTCCCATGTCTCCCTGCTTCATCAAATCTCGGTGATTCCCAATGTACCCCTTTCACCATGTCTCTTTGTTTCCCCATGCTCCCCTTTTTTTCCCCATGTCCCCTTGTCTCCCCATATCTCCCTGTTCCCTTATGCCTCCCCAATTCCTCATGTTTCCCAACGTCTCCGTGTTTCCTCATTTCCCTATGCCTCTTTCCTCATACATTTCCCCATATCGCATACGTTCTCCATGCCTCTGTTTTTCCCTCCTCTTCTTCGTATATGTGACTTCATGTCTCACAAGTTGACCTAAACCGTTTCTCCCTTTTTCCCATTGTGCTTCCCTGTTTCCTATACCTCCTTGCTTTCTGTTTGCCGAGTTCCCCTTTACCCCATTTCTCCCTGTTCCCTCATGCCTCACTATATCCCCAAACCTCACGTTTCCTCATCTCCCACTGTGACCATGCTTCCCAAGGTGACCATGCTTCCCTTCGTCCCAATGTCTCTCTTCTCCCCATGCCTCACTATTTCCCCATGCCTCCGTTTTTCCCCATCCCTTGCTCCTCCTTTCAGCATGTCTATTATTTTTTCGTGTTTCCCTGTTTCCTATACCTCCTTGCTCCCTGTTTCCCCATGTTTCTCCAAGTCCCCCTGTGTCATCAGGTCCCCCTGCTTCCCCTTGTCCCATCTCCCTGCCCCCTTCCCCAAATCCCCCTTTTTCGTCATGATTCCTTGTTTCCCTATGCCTCCCCGTTTCCCCATGTCTCCCTGTTTCCCCGTGCCTCCGCTTTTTCCCATGCCTCCCTGTTTCCCTATGCCTTCGTTTTTTTCCCATGCCTCCCCAAGATTCCCATATCCCAATGTTACCCCTATTTTCCTTGTGATGCCTTCTCGTTGCCCCCTGTCTCCCAATTTCCCTTTCTGATCTACGTATAACAAGGTGATACTAAATGAGTTGTTGAAAGGTTGTCGGGCAAGCCTGGAGGGCTGCAGTTGATGAATTCTGGCGTGTGAAGAGCCTGTCTCACTCTGCATCACATGTCTCGCATTGCAAATTTTGTTTCCGCTCGATTCGATCAACCAAGTGAGTTAAGTACAGAAAACATGTGCATAACTAACGGTGTTGTGCACGCGTGAAAATGGTGTTGTTCACATTTGAAAATGCTATTGTATGATTACACTGGCCCCAAAATCGAACTAACACCCCTTTAAAAAAGGTAGTTACCGTTGTACAAGGCTGGTTGCATGGAAAAAATGTATGTTCATGCGTTTGATTCGATTTAATGTACCAGTGTATCAGGTATAGCAAAATGCATGTCAGAAGAGATTTAACATTTAATGTGCCAGTGTATCAGGTACAGGCCCTCAGAAGTCAGACTTTTTTCTCTGATTTGGAAAATTTTCTCTCATATTTCAGATTTTTTTTCCTGTGTTCTCTGATAAAATCAGACTTTTTTGGGCCTCAACTCTGTAATTTTTAGACTCTTTTTAAGGCTTACTCTAAGAGTTCAGAGTTTTCAGAGACTGTACTCTGATAATTCAGAGTACAAACGCATCCTTGACTGGTGATTCGGACTTACGGGTCACAACAGATTCGCACTAACACAGCAAATCCGAGTCTTACAGCACTAGATTTTTGCCCAATCATAGGAAAGTAGCCCTGACACAACAGATTTGCGCTGTCAGGGTACAACAATCTTCGACCAATCACAGCAAAAACGCCCTGACATTCCATATTCGCGCTTGTTGGTGTAAGGGCCTAATACACTCAAGCTATTAGGACTTTATCAAACTTAAAACCTCTCCCCGGGGTCACTTTATATCCTATCACCCAACACACTCCCACTCAGCCTGCCGGCTGCATTTCCATCATTCCATACTAGTTCATGCTCATTCCACTCATGCGCACACAACGCCAATGAGGCTCATCTGCAAGCCTCTTGGTGAGGAAGTCTGCTGGCTGCTGGTGAGTCTTGATGTAGATTGGATTCACCGTCCCCCTCTTCACCTCCTTACGCAGCCAGTGCCACTTGATACGCATGTGCTTATTGAGCCCATGAAGCACAGCGTCCCTGGCCATTCCAAGAGCTCCCTTGCTATCACAAAACAGCGGCGTAGCAGCCTTTTGCTCCTGGCAAATCTCCTCCAACAGCCTCCTCAGCCAAATCACCTCCTTCACCCCATGAAACATTGCCATGTACTCTGACTCCACGGAAGAGAGTGCTGTCTCCGTCTGCTTCTTTGACCTCCAACTAACTGGTCCTCCACCAACTACGCAGATGTATCCTCCCACAGATGAGGAATCCTCCTTCTCAGAGGCCCACGTAGCATCGGTAAAGCAAGTGAGAAAGAGCTTGCCTTCTCCAAGCCTCTCCCCCTTCTCTTTCAGCACCTCAACCCCTTTCTACTTCACCTGTGCAGAAGCGGAGTATTGAACTCCAATGCTTGGGTGAGAGTTCTGATACTTCACCACATGCTCAGCTGCATCCACCGACTCCTCTGATGGATTCTGCACCACCCTAGCCAGCTGCCCAACCGAGAAAGAGATGTCGGGCCTCGTGTAAACTGCTGCATTCAAGAGGCTGCCCACCAAGGACTGAAATTTCTGCTGCTCCTCGGCTTCAACCCCTTCATCCTCTGCAGCTTTCACAAGCTTAAATTCTGCTGGCAGGGGAGTTGCAAATTTGCGCTCCTTCTCAATCCTGTACTTCTCCCCCAGCTCCTTGATGAACTTCTCCTGGTGTAGCTTCAACCACCTGTGATCTGGATCCCTCTCCATGTGCATCCCGATGTAGTAATTTACCTCCCCAAGGTTCTTGCACTTGAAGTTCTCCATCAGCTTCTGCTGCACATTCTGGATCTCCTTCATACTGCTGCTAAAGATAAGAATGTTGTCCACATAGATCACAAACAGCACCAGCTTCTCCCCCTCCCCCTTGAGAAAGAGGCTCTCATCACAGCTGCTGGTCCTGAATCCCATCTCCTCTAAAACAGCTGCCAACTTCTGGTACCAGCAGCGTGACGCCTGCTTCAACCCGTAGATGGACTTTTTCATCTTGCACACCCTGCCCGTATCATCCTCATACCCAGGTGGCTGCGTCATGTACACATCCTCCTCTAAAATCCCATTGAGGAATGCCGTTGATATATCCATCTGAATGATGAATTTTCCACTAACGGTTGCATCTGCCAACAAGACACGGAGGGTAGGGGGTTTGGCAGTCGGAGCAAAGATCTCATTGAAGTCCCGCTTCTCCTTCTGCGTAAACCCCCTAGCCACCAGCCTAGTCTTCTAGATGGTGACCTGTCCCTTGTCATTGGTCTTGATCCTTAGCACCCACTTGCACTGTACGGCTTCTTCCCCTCAGGCAGCACCACCAGCTCCCATGTCCCATTCTCTAGCAGGCTCTGGTACTCAGCATCCCTGGAAACCAGCCACTTCTCCCTATCTGGTCCAGCTAAAGCCTTCTCCATGCTAGCTGGTTCCTCTGGTGCAGGGGCAAGAAAACAGTACGCAGGTTCATCCTCCTCATCCGGATCATAGCCATGCGGTAGAATCAGCAATGCCTCCTCTGTCCCAAGCTGCTGCTCCGCTACATCAGCTCGTGCAGTCAGCTTCTTAGTAGCCATACCGGTACGTCCTGGCCTGGAGACGGGTGTCTCCCATCCCTTCATAACGACACCCTTCGGCTTCTTAGTTTTCCCCTGCTGCTGCTCTTTCCCCTCAGATCCAGCAGCTCCACTAGTGCCACTCTCCTCATCATTTTCTCCACCAGCAGGTGCCTCCTGTACCTTCTTTCCATCACCACCCTCTGCAGCTGCCTCCTCTCCCTCCTCCCACACACTAGGAGTCAGGTCCAGCTGCATGGTGATCTGCTCTATTTGCTGGGACACCCTGGCCTCCGGCTGTTTCTCCCAGCTCCCATACATCATGCCCTCAACAAACTTCACATCCCTGCTGTCAAACAACACACCTTTGGAAGGATCCCACAGCAGCCATCCCTTGCTCTCAGCAGCCAGCCCCAAATGCACACACCAGATTGCACTCGCCCCCAACTTACTGCGGTAGGTCTTGGGGACGTGGGCGACTGCCATGCAACCGAACAGCCTCAGCATGACCACCGGCGGCTTCCTCCCAAGCCACCTCTCCAACGGCACCGACGAGTCATCCCCAACCTTTGTGAGTACCATGTTCCTAGCGACGGTAGCGTGCCGAACAGCATGGGGCCACATCAAGTTGCCCAGCCCAGATTCTATGAGCAGCGCCCTAGCTGTCTCCAGAATTCGCCCGTTCTGCTACACCATTTGATTGTGGGGTGTAAGCCGTGGTCAGCTCCCTCTGGATGCCCTGCTTCTTGAGCCAGGCCGTCATCTCAGCTCCAAGGAACTCACCACCCCGATCTGTCCTAATCCGCTTCACCACACACTCCGCTTGCTTCTCAACGAATGGCAGCCAATCTTCCCGTATTGTAGAGGTGGCATAGTCCTTCTGCTTCAGCGGATATGCCCACATAAGCCTGCTCCAATCATCCACTATGGTCAGAAAGTACCGCTCCCCGTTGTGTCCCTGAACCGGCAGCGGCCCCACCAAGTCCATGTGGACCAGCTCCAACGGCTTCTTGCTCCTGCCAGCCACACTATGGAAGGGGAAATGGGTAAACTTTGTGTTGGGTGCAAATTCACATTGCACGATATCCTGCCGTCTGTTTGTACGAGTGTGCGTGTGCGAATGCATTTGCGTGTGAATGGTATGTTCGTGTGTTTGTTTGCTTTCGCAATTTTCGCTTGAAGCATTTGCAGGTACTCGCGCATTGTGCGGTTCGGCATAACATTGTACGCGCTATGAACAGTACAAGCAGAAAGGACGAGCTCGCAAAGGAACCCAAGATGGAAGCTTTGTGGTTCGGCTTACTTGATTGCGCTGATTCAATTCTATCCAACTCGAAATTGTTCTGTTTTGTTTGGTTGACTATCGTGTAGCAGGGCAGGCACTATAGGGGTACAATTTAGGTGAAGGTTGGATGTTGTTTGTCTGTATCTGCATGCTAAAGGGCCAGGGGAAACCAGCGGAACCAGCATTTGGCTGGTTGGGCAAAGACAAAAACAGGTTCTGTTTTTAGGACCTGAACCTGGTTGTTGTTTTCCCAGGTTGGAAAAACAGAACCAGAGGTTGTTCACCAACCTACCACCTGCTATTTTGTCCAGCCAGGTTGGTTCTGTTGCTTGGAGTTATTTGGGATCATCCCTGGTTGTTCCCAGGTTTATTCCCAAGGTCCTTGCTAGATAGAACTATTTATTCTTTCTCTGTTTGTACCTGAATATAGTGAAATTGATTCAAGCGAATTCCTCCCTTCCTGGAATTTCGTTTCTACGCGGTGCGACGGCGGAATGCTACCCGAGTCAACGCTAGTACGCTAGCACTCCAACGCTAGGCTAACGTTATCCGAGCCATAACTTCGTAATGGCAAAACTTTTCGCGATGCAACTTGGCTTATTTTAAAGCTCTTAGAGTGAGCTTCGATATAGTAAATTCTCAGCTTAATCCGATCAACGGTCTGCACGATACGCTGCGCGACGTTCAAGGTACTCTTGCTGTTTTGACTAAGTCCCTCTTGATCCCTCTCTCTACAAATTCGGACCCGAGGATAGGGGCTGGTCTTGTACCAGGCACCCAAGGACCCTTGGAGGTGACCCCGAGGAGAGGTTTTAAGTGTGATAAAGTCTTAATAGCTTGAGTTTATTAGGCCCTTACACCAACAAGCTGGTATCAGAGCTGCGTTATAGTGATCCTCGTTATAGGTAGCTATGGCGGGGAACACCTCGGCGGTAGCTGGTGAATCTTCAGCCCAAGATCGTAGCGGCAGCCATGATTCTGGTGTTTCTGCGCCAAGGGGAGCGCGAACAAGCCAGGGCTCGCTGATCAAGGAGGTGCTGAAAAACTTCACCGTCGAGAAGTTCAATGGTGAGGGCTATGATGATTGGGCCTGGAAAATGCAACTTTATTTCCGTCAGATCGGTTTGCTGAAACTAATGATTGGGGAGGAGCCTAGACCGAGTGACCCCGCCCTTCAGGAAGATTGGGACGAGCGCGCCTCGGCTGGCTACTACTTGATGTCGCAGAGTTTGGAGCTGAACCAGCGTCACCACGTCATGCACCTGCCGCCGGAGGTTGAGTGCGGTCCGAAGGCGTGGACAGTGTTGAAGGAGCTGCACGCCCCTACCTCCGTCGCTGCGACGCTCATGATGGAGAGGGAGCTGTCCGCGTTGCGTCTAAGCGAGGGAGAGCCGGTACAACCCATCCTGGACAAGATGCGTGATCTCTACGCGAAGCTGGCGATCGCGGGAATCACCTACCCGAAGATGCTCTCGCTGCTGCCGGAATCGTGGCTTCAATTCACGAGCGGATTGAGCCTGCCGCAGAACCAGAGCTTGTGGACGCTCGAGTGGGTGCGGACGAAGATTCTGGAGGAGGACTTCCCTCGCCGCCAATTGAGGGGTGGAGACGACGGCAGCAGCGGCTACGGGATGCAAGGGAGCCGACGTGGCAAAGGACGTGGCTTCGGTGGTGCTAGAAGCGGTGCAAAGAAAGACGACGACTCCAACGACCAACAAGGAGGTACCGGTTGGGGTCGCGGTGCGAAATCTGGACGTGGGGGCAAGTCGGGTGCTGGTGGCAAAATGAAAGGGAGTTGCTGGTATTGTGAGAAGGAAGGGCACCCCTGGTTTTTGTGCTATAAGAAACCCGATTGATGGACCCCCCAGAATCGTCACCAGGATGGCGGCGCGCGGAGGAACCAGAAAAACGGCGCCAACATGGTCGCTGATTCGTCCGACAACAACCCAAAGGGCAACGGCGGTGCGGAGAAGAAGAAGGAGCGCACCGCGGGCCAATTCTTCCATGTGGGAGACAAGGGGGAGCAAGGAGACGCATCTGCTAAGGTTGGAGCAGAGCTGCACCCCTTGGACTATTGTGTGTTGGACACAGGCGCTGCTTGGACAATGACGCCGCGCAAGGACCTGCTGGACGACGTACGCGCTGCACCGATTAATGAGGTGTGCTCTGCCTCTGGACACATGTTGAAGGTGGCTGGTGCGGGACGAGCTGCGTTTAAGGGAGCGGATGGCAAGCCGGTGGTGCTGCACGACGTTCTCCTCGTCCCCGACCTGAAGGCCAACCTTATCTCCCTCCGTAAGCTTGGCAAGGCTGGGGTGAACACCAACACAGATGGGGCTCGCACTTATAAGGGGAAGCTGGGCAATCGGGTGCTTTGGGATCTGCACGAGATCAAGGACGTGTACAGATCTATGTGGCAGCTGCCGGCGCTGGCGTGGCACGGTGGGGGGCAGGCTGGAGAGGGGTCTGCATCCCAGGGGGAGTGCAACGCCGTTGGAGGGGTTGGTGTGAAAGTGTCGGCCAGATCTGGGGAGACGGATTGGGCAACTGCACACCGACGTTTGGGGCATGTGGCAATGCCTTTGCTGAAGCAGCTGGAGAAGGATGGAGCCGTTAAGGGCTTGAAGCTGAACGGACAACCACCCAATGATAACTGTGAAATTTGCCTCCTTTCAAAGTTCACCCGTTTCCCCTTCCATAGTGTGGCTGGCAGGAGCAAAAAGCCGTTGGAGCTGGTCCACATGGACTTGGTGGGGCCGCTGCCGGTGCAAGGGCACAAGGGGGAGCAGTACTTCCTAACCATAGTGGATGACTGGAGCAGGCTAATGTGGGCGTATCCGCTGAAGCAGAAAGATCACGCCGCCTCCACGATTCGGGACGATTGGCTGCCGTTCGTGGAGAAGCAAGCGGAGTGTGTGGTGAAGCGGATTAGGACAGATCGGGGTGGTGAGTTCCTTGGAGCTGAGATGACGGCCTGGCTCAATAAGCAGGGCATCCAGAGGGAGCTGACCATGGCTTACACCCCACAGTCCAACGGTGTAGCAGAACGGGCAAACCGGACAATTTTGGAGACAGCTAGGGCGCTGCTCATAGAATCTGGGCTGGGCAACTTGATGTGGCCCCATGCTGTTCGGCACGCTACCGTCGCTAGGAACAGGGTACTCACAAAGGTTGGGGATGACTCGTGGGTGCCGTTGGAGAGGTGGCTTGGGAGGAAGCCGCCAGTGGACATGCTGAGGGTGTTCGGTTGCATGGCAGTCGCCCACGTCCCCAAGACCTACCGCAGTAAGTTGGGGGCGAGTGCAATCTGGTGTGTGCATTTGGGGCTGGCTGCTGAGAGCAAGGGATGGCTGCTGTGGGAGCCTTCCAAGGGTGTGTTGTTTGACAGCAGGGATGTGAAGTTTGTTGAGGGCATGATGTATGGGAGCTGGGAGAAACAGCCGGCGGCCAGGGTGTCCCAGCAGATGGAGCAGATCACCATGCAGCTGGACCTGACTCCTAGTGTGTGGGAGGAGGAAGAGGAGGCAGCTGCAGAGGGTGGTGATAAAGAGAAGGTGTAGGAGGCACCTGCTGGTGGAGGTGATGGTGTGGAGACTAGCGGTAGCACTAGTGGAGCTGCTGGATCCGAGGGAGGAGAGCAGCAGCAGGGAAAAACTAAGAAGCCGAAGGGTGTCGTTATGAAGGGATGGGAGACACCCGTCTCCAGGCCAGGACGTACCTGTATGGCTACTAAGAAGCTGACTGTAAGAGCTGATGTAGCGGAGCAGCAGCTTGGGACTGAGGAGGCATTGCTGATTCTACCGCATGGCTATGATCCGGATGAGGAGGATGAACCTGCCTACTGTTTTCTTGCCCCTGCACCAGAGGAACCAGCTAGCATGGAGGAGGCATTAGCTGGACCAGATAGGGAGAAGTGGCTGGTTTCCAGGGATGCTGAGTACCAGAGCCTGCTAGAGAATGGGACATGGGAGCTGGTGGTGCTGCCTGAGGGAAAGAAAGCGGTACAATGCAAGTGGGTGCTAAGGATCAAGACCGATGACAAGGGACAGGTCACCATCTACAAGAGTAGGTTGGTGGCTAAGGGGTTTACGCAGAAGGAGAAGCGGGACTTCAATGAGATCTTTGCTCCCACTGCCAAACCCCCTACCCTCCGTGTCTTGTTGGCAGATGCAGCCGTTAGTGGGAAGTTCATTATCCAGATGGACATATCAACGGCATTCCTAAACGGGATTTTAGAGGAGGAGGTGTTCATGACACAACCACCTGGGTATGAGGATGGTACGGGCAGGGTGTGCAAGCTGAAAAAGTCCATCTACGGCTTGAAGCAGGCGCCACGCTGCTGGTACCAGAAGTTGGCAGCTGTTTTAGAGGAGATGGGATTCAGGACCAGCAGCTGTGATGAGAGCCTCTTTCTCAAGGGGGAGGGGGAGAAGCTGGTGCTGTTTCTGGTCTATGTGGACGACATTCTTCTCTTTAGCAGCAGCATGAAGGAGATCCAGAAGGTGCAGCAGCAGCTGATGGAGAACTTCAAGTGCAAGAACCTTGGGGAGGTAAAGTACTACCTCGGGATGCACGTGGAGAGGGATCTGGATCACAGGTGGTTGAAGCTGCACCAGGAGAAGTTCATCAAGGAGCTTGGGGAGAAGTACGGGATTGAGAATGAGCGCAAGGTTGCAACTCCCCCGCCAGCAGAATTCAAGCTTGTGAAAGCTGCAGAGGATGAAGGGGTTGAAGCCGAGGAGCAGCAGCAATTTCAGTCCTTGGTGGGCAGCCTCTTGTAAGCAGCAGTTCACACAAGGCCCGACATCTCTTTCTCGGTTGGGCAGCTGGCTAGGGTGGTGCAGAATCCATCAGAGGAGCAGGTGGATGCAGCTGAGCGTGTGGTGAAGTATCTGAACTCTCACCCAAGCATTGGAGTTCAATACTCCGCATCTGCACAGGTGAAGCAGAAAGGGGTTGAGGTGCTGAAAGAGAAGGGGGAGAGGCTTGGAGAAGGCAAGCTCTTTCTCACTTGCTTTACCGATGCTACGTGGGCCTCTGAGAAGGAGGATTCCTCATCTGTGGGAGGATACATCTGCGTAGTTGGGGGAGGACCGGTTAGTTGGAGGTCAATGAAGCAGACGGAGACAGCACTCTCGTCCGTGGAGTCAGAGTACATGGCAATGTTTCATGGGGTGAAGGAGGTGATTTGGCTGAGGAGGCTGTTGGAGGAGATTGGCCAGGAGCAAAAGGTTGCTACGCCGCTGTTTTGTGATAGCAAGGGGGCTCTTGGGATGGCCAAGAACGCTGTGCTTCATGGGCTCAATAAGCACATGCGTATCAAGTGGCACTGGCTGCGTAAGGAGGTGAAGAGGGGGACGGTGAATCCGATCTACATCAAGACTCACCAGCAGCCAGCAGACTTCCTCACCAAGAGGCTTGCGGATGAGCCTCATTGGCGTTGTGTGCGCATGAGTGGAATGAGCATGAACTAGTATGGAATGATGGGGATGCAGCCGGCAGGCTGAGGGGGAGTGTGTTGGGTGCAAATTCACATTGCACGATATCCTGCCGTCTGTTTGTACGAGTGTGCGTGTGCGAATGCATTTGCGTGTGAATGGTATGTTCGTGTGTTTGTTTGCTTTCGCAATTTTCGCTTGAAGCATTTGCAGGTACTCGCGCATTGTGCGGTTCGGCATAACATTGTACGCGCTATGAACAGTACAAGCAGAAAGGACGAGCTCGCAAAGGAACCCAAGATGGAAGCTTTGTGGTTCGGCTTACTTGATTGCGCAGATTCAATTCTATCCAACTCGAAATTGTACTGTTTTGTTTGGTTGACTATAGTGTAGCAAGGCAGGCACTATAGGGGTACAATTTAGGTGAAGGTTGGATGTTGTTTGTCTGTATCTGCATGCTACAGGGCCAGGGGAAACCAGCGGAACCACCATTTGGCTGGTTGGGCAAAGACAAAAACAGGTTCTGTTTTTAGGACCTGAACCTGGTTGTTGTTTTCCCAGGTTGGAAAAACAGAACCAGAGGTTGTTCACCAACCTACCACCTGCTATTTTGTCCAGCCAGGTTGGTTCTGTTGCTTAAAATTATTTGGGATCATCCCTGGTTGTTCCCAGGTTTATTCCCAAGGTCCTTGCTAGCTAGAACTATTTATTCTTTCTCTGTTTGTACCTGAATATAGTGAAATTGATTCAAGCGAATTCCTCCCTTCCTGGAATTTCGTTTCTACGCGGTGCGACGGCGGAATGCTACCCGAGTCAACGCTAGTACGCTAGCACTCCAACGCTAGGCTAACGCTGTCCGAGCCATAACTTCGTAATGGCAAAACTTTTCGCGAGGCAACTGGGCTTATTTTAAAGCTCTTAGAGTAACTTCGATATAGTAAATGCTCAGCTTAAACCGATCAACGGTCTGCACGATACGCTGCGCGACGTTCAAGGTACTCTTGCTGTTTTGACTAAGTTCCTCTTGATCCCTCTCTCTACAAACTCGGACCCGAGGATAGGGGCTGGTCTTGTACCAGGCACCCAAGGACCCTTGGAGGTGACCCCGAGGAGAGGTTTTAAGTGTGATAAAGTCTTAATAGTTTGAGTTTATTAGGCCCTTACACCAACACTTTGAGAGCAAACAGATTTCACAATTCTCATCAGGTGGCTGTCCGTTCAGCTTCAGACCCTTAACGGCTCCATCTTTCTCCAACTGCTTCAACAAGGGCATTGCCACATGCCCTAAGCGTCGGTGTGCCGTTGCCCAATCCGTCTCCCCAGATCTGGCCGACACTTTCACACCAACCCCTCCAACGGCGTTGCACTCCCCCTGGGATGCAGACCCCTCTCCAGCCTGCCCCTGACCATGCCACGCCAACGCCGGCAGCTGCCACATGGATCTGTACACGTCCGTGCTCTCGTGCAGATCCCAAAGCACCCGATTGCCCAGCTGCCCCTTGTAAGTGCGTGCCCCATCCGTGCTAGTGCTCACCCCAGACTTGCCAAGCTTACGGAGGGAGATGAGGTTGGCCTTGAGTTCAGGAACAAGGAGAACGTCGTGCAGCACCACCGGCTTGCTATCTGCTCCCTTAAACGCAGCTCGTCCCGCACCAGCCACCTTCAGCGCGTGTCCAGAGGCGGAGCACACCTCGTTGATCGGTGCAGCTTGTACATGGTCCAACAGGTCTTTTCGCGGCGTCATCGTCCAAGCAGCGCTCGTGTCCAACACCCAATAATCCAGGGGGTGCAGCTCTGCTCCAACCTTGGCAGAGGCGTCTCCTTGCTCCCCCTCCTCCCCCTGCTCTCCAATATGGAAGAAACTGGCCCGCGGTGCGCTCCTTCTTCCTTTCTACACCGCCGGTTTTCTTCCGTTGCTCTTCGGGTGCCCTCCTCCCCCTGCTCTCCAATATGGAAGAAACTGGCCCACGGTGCCCTCCTTTCTTCCGTTGCTCTTCGGGTTGCTGTTGGACGAATCGGCAACCATGCTCTCGCCGGTTTTCTGGTTCCTCCGCGCGCCGCCATCCTGGTGACGATTCTGGGGGGTCCATTCATCGGGTTTCTTATAGCACAAAAACCAGGGGTGCCCCTCCTTCTCACAATACCAGCAACTCCCTTTCATTTTGCCACCAGCACCCGACTTGCCCCCACGTCCAGATTTCGCACCGCGACCCCAACCGGTACCTCCTTGTTGGTCGTTGGAGTCGTCGTCCTTCTTTGCACCGCGTCCAGCACCACCGAAGCCACGTCCTCTGCCACGTCAGCTCCCTTGCATTCCGTAGCCGCTGCTGCCGTCGTCTCCACCCCTCAGTTGACGGCGACGGAAGTCCTCCTCTATAATCTTTGTCCGCACCCACTCGAGTGTCGACGAGCTCTGGTTCTGCGGCAGGCTCAATCCGCTCGTGAATTGAAGCCACGATTCCGGCAGCAGCGAGAGCATCTTCAAGCATTTGGTCTGCTCCGGGTAGGTGATTCCCGCGGTCGCCAACTTCGCGTAGAGGTCGCGCAATTTGTCCAGGACAGGTTGCACCGGCTCTCCCTCGCTCAGGCGCAACGTGGACAGCTCCCTCTCCAGCATCAATGTTGCAAGAACGGAGGTCTGGGCGTGCAGCTCCTTCAACACGGTCCACGCCTTCGGACCGCACTCAACCTCCGGCAGCAGGTGCATGACGTGGTGACGCTGGTTCAGCTCCAAACTTTGCGACATCAAATAGTAGCCAACCGAGCAGCGCTCGTCCCAATCTTCCTGCAGCGCGGGGTCACTCGGTCTAGGCTCCTCCCCAATCATTAGTTTCAACAATCCAATCTGACGGAAATAGAGTTGCATTTTCCAGGCCCAATCATCATAGCCCTCACCATTGAACTTCTCGACGGTGAAATTCTTCAGCACCTCCTTGACCAGCGAGCCCTGGTTTGTTCGCGCTCCCCTTGGCGCTAAAACACCAGAATCATGGCTGCCGCTACGATCTTGGGCTGAAGATTCACCAGCTCCCGTCGAGGTGTTGCCCGCCATAGCTACCTATATCGAGGATCACTATAACGCAGCTCTGATACCAGCTTGTTGGTGTAAGGGCCTAATAAACTCAAGCTATTAAGACTTAATCAAACTTAAAACCTCTCCTCGGGGTCACCTCCAGGGGTCCTTCGGTGCCTGGTACAAGACCAGCCCCTATCCTCGGGTCCGAGTTTGTAGAGAGAGGGATCAAGAGGGACTTAGTCAAAACAGCAAGAGTACCTTGAACGTCGCGCAGCGTATCGTGCAGACCGTCGATCGGATTAAGCTGAGAATTTTCTATATCGAAGCTCGCTCCAAGAGCTTTAAAATGAACCAAGTTGCCTCGCGAAAAGTTCTGCCATTACGAAGTTATGGCTCTGACAGCGTTTGCCTAGTGTTAAAGTGCTAGCGTACTAGCGTTGACTCGGGTAGCATTACGCCGTTGAACCGCGTAGAAACGAAATTCCAGGAAAGGAGGAATTCGCTTGAATCAAATTGACTATATCCAGGTACAAACAGAGAAAGAATAAATAGTTCTAGCTAGCAAGGACCTTGGGAATAAACCTGGGAACAACCAAGGATGATCCCAAATAATTCCAAGCAACAGAACCAACCTGGTTGGACAAAACAGGAGTTGGTAGGTTGGTAAACAACCTCTGGTTCTGTTTTTCCAACCTGGGAAAACAACAACCAGGTTCAGCTCCTAAAAACAGAACCTGTTTTGTCTTTGCCCAACCAGCCAAATGTTGGTGTAAGGGCCTAATAAACTCAAGCTATTAAGACTTTATCACACTTAAAACCTCTCCTCGGGGTCACCTCCAAGGGTCCTTGGGTGCCTGGTACAAGACCAGCCCCTATCCTCGGGTCCGAGTTTGTAGAGAGAGGGATCAAGAGGGACTTAGTCAAAACAGCAAGAGTACCTTGAGCGTCGCGCAGCGTATCGTGCAGACCGTCGACCGGATTAAGCTGAGAATTTGCTATATCGAAGCTCACTCTAAGAGCTTTAAAATAAGGCAAGTTGCCTCGCGAAAAGTTCTGCCATTACGAAGTTATGGCTCGGACAGCGTTAGCCTAGCGTTGGAGTGCTAGCATACTAGCGTTGACTCGGGTAGCATTCCGCCGTCGCATCGCGTAGAAAACGAAATTCCAGCAAGGAAGGAATTCGCTTGAATCAATTTCACTATATTCAGGTACAAACAGAGAAGGAATAAAATAGCTCTAGCTAGCAAGGACCTTGGGAATCAACCTGGGAACAACCAGGGATGATCCCAAAGTAATTCCAAGCAACAGAACCAACCTGGCTGGACAAAATAGCAGGTGATAGGTTGGTGAACAACCTCTGGTTCTGTTTTTCCAACCTGGGAAAACAACAACCAGGTTCAGGTCCTAAAAACAGAACCTGTTTTGTCTTTGCCCAACCAGCCAAATGCTGGTTCCGCTGGTTTCCCCTGGCCCTGTAGCATGCAGATACAGACAAACAACATCCAACCTTCACCTAAATTGTACCCCTATAGTGCCTGCCCTGCTACACTATAGTCAACCAAACAAAACAGTACAATTTCGAGTTGGATAGAACTGAATCTGCGCAATCAAGTAAGTTGAACCGCAAAGCTTCCATCTTGGGTTCCTTTGCGAGCTCGTCCTTTCTGCTTGTACTGTTCATAGCGCGTACAATGTTATGCCGCTGCGCACATTTTGCGAGTACCTGCAAATGCTTCAAGCGAAAATTGCGAAAGCAAACAAACACACGAACATACCATTCACACGCAAATGCATTCGCACACGCATACTCGTACAAACAGACGGCAGGATGTCGTGCAATGTGAATTTGCACCCAACACACTCCCCCTCAGCCTGCCGGCTGCATCCCCATCATTCCATACTAGTTCATGCTCATTCCACTCATGCGCACACAACGCCAATGAGACTCATCCGCAAGCCTCTTGGTGAGGAAGTCTGCTGGCTGCTGGTGAGTCTTGATGTAGATCGGATTCACCGTCCCCCTCTTCACCTCCTTACGCAGCCAGTGCCACTTGATACGCATGTGCTTATTCAGCCCATGAAGCACAGCGTTCCTGGCCATCCCAAGAGCTCCCTTGCTATCACAAAACAGCGGCGTAGCAACCTTTTGCTCCTGGCCAATCTCCTCCAACAGCCTCCTCAGCCAAATCACCTCCTTCACCCCATGGAACATCGCCATGTACTCTGATTCCACGGAAGAGAGTGCTGTCTCCGTCTGCTTCTTTGACCTCCAACTAACCGGTCCTCCCCCAACTACGCAGATGTATCCTCCCACAGATGAGGAATCCTCCTTCTCAGAGGCCCACGTAGCATCAGTAAAGCAAGTGAGAAAAAGCTTGCCTTCTCCAAGCCTCTCCCCCTTCTCTTTCAGCACCTCAACCCCTTTCTGCTTCACCTGTGCAGATGCGGAGTATTGAACTCCAATGCTTGGGTGAGAGTTCAGATACTTCACCACACGCTCAGCTGCATCCACCTGCTCCTCTGATGGATTTTGCACTACCCTAGCCAGCTGCCCAACCGAGAAAGAGATGTCGGGTCTCGTGTGAACTGCTGCATACAAGAGGCTGCCCACCAAGGACTGAAATTGCTGCTGCTCCTCGGCTTCAACCCCTTCATCCTCTGCAGCTTTCACAAGCTTGAATTCTGCTGGCAGGGGAGTCGCAACCTTGCGCTCATTCTCAATTCCGTACTTCTCCCCAAGCTCCTTGATGAACTTCTCCTGGTGCAGCTTCAACCACCTGTGATCCAGATCCCTCTCCACGTGCATCCCGAGGTAGTACTTTACCTCCCCAAGGTTCTTGCACTTGAAGTTCTCCATCAGCTGCTGCTGCACCTTCTGGATCTCCTTCATGCTGCTGCTAAAGAGAAGAATGTCGTCCACATAGACCAGAAACAGCACCAGCTTCTCCCCCTCCCCCTTGAGAAAGAGGCTCTCATCACAGCTGCTGGTCCTGAATCCCATCTCCTCTAAAACAGCTGCCAACTTCTGGTACCAGCAGCGTGGCGCCTGCTTCAAGCCGTAGATGGACTTTTTCAGCTTGCACACCCTGCCCGTACCATCCTCATACCCAGGTGGCTGCGTCATGAACACCTCCTCCTCTAAAATCCCGTTGAGAAATGCCGTTGATATGTCCATCTGGATAATGAACTTCCCACTAACGGCTGCATCTGCCAACAAGACACGAAGGGTAGGGGGTTTGGCAGTGGGAGCAAAGATCTCATTGAAGTCCCGCTTCTCCTTCTGCATAAACCCCTTAGCCACCAACCTACTCTTGTAGATGGTGACCTGCCCCTTGTCGTCAGTCTTGATCCTTAGCACCCACTTGCATTGTACCGCTTTCTTTCCCTCAGGCAGCACCACTAGTTCCCAAGTCCCATTCTCCAGCAGGCTCTGGTACTCAGCATCCCTGGAAGCTAGCCATTTGTCCCTATCTGGTCCAGCTAATGCCTCCTCCATGCTAGCTGGTTCCTCTGGTGCAGGGGCAAGAAAACAGTACGCAGGTTGATCCTCCTCATCCGGGTCATAGCCATGCGGTAGAATCAGCAATGCCTCCTCGGTCCCAAGCTGCTGCTCCGCTACATCAGGTCCTGCAGTCAGCTTCTTAGTAGCCATACGGGTACGTCCTGGCCTGGAGACGGGTGTCTCCCATCCCTTCATAATAACACCCTTCGGCTTCTTAGTTTTCCCCTGCTGCTGCTCTCCTCCCTCGGATCCAGCAGCTCCACTAGTGCTACCGCTAATCTCCACACCATCACCTCCACCAGCAGGTGCCTCCTGCACCTTCTCTTTATCACCACCCTCTGCAGCTGCCTCCTCTCCCTCCTCCCACACACTAGGAGTCAGGTCCAGCTGCATGGTAATCTGCTCCATCTGCTGGGACACCCTGGCCTCCGGCTGTTTCTCCCAGCTCCCATACATCATGCCCTCAACAAACTTCACATCCCTGCTGTCAAACAACACACCCTTGGAAGGCTCCCACAGCAGCCATCCCTTGCTCTCAGCAGCCAGCCCCAAATGCACACACCAGATTGCACTCGCCCCCAACTTACTGCGGTAGGTCTTGGGAACGTGGGCGACTGCCATGCAACCGAACACCCTCAGCATGTCCACCGGCGGCTTCCTCCCAAGCCACCTCTCCAACGGCACCCACGAGTCATCCCCAACCTTTGTGAGTACCCTGTTCCTAGCGACGGTAGCGTGCCGAACAGCATGGGGCCACATCAAGTTGCCCAGCCCAGATTCTATGAGCAGCGCCCTAGCTGTCTCCAGAATTGTCCGGTTCGCCCGTTCTGCTACACCGTTGGACTGTGGGGTGTAAGCCGTGGTCAGCTCCCTCTGGATGCCCTGCTTCTTGAGCCAGGCCGTCATCTCAGCTCCAAGGAACTCACCACCCCGATCTGTCCTAATCCGCTTCACCACACACTCCGCTTGCTTCTCCACGAACGGCAGCCAATCGTCCCGAATCGTGGAGGCGGCGTGATCTTTCTGCTTCAGCGGATACGCCCACATTAGCCTGCTCCAGTCATCCACTATGGTTAGGAAGTACCGCTCCCCCTTGTGCCCTTGCACCGGCAGCGGCCCCACCAAGTCCATGTGGACCAGCTCCAACGGCTTTTTGCTCCTGCCAGCCACACTATGGAAGGGGAAACGGGTGAACTTTGAAAGGAGGCAAATTTCACAGTTATCATCGGGTGGTTGTCCGTTCAGCTTTAAGCCCTTAACGGCTCCATCCTTCTCCAGCTGCTTCAGCAAAGGCATTGCCACATGCCCCAAACGTCGGTGTGCAGTTGCCCAATCTGTCTCCCCAGATCTGGCCGACACTTTCACACCAACCCCTCCAACGGCGTTGCACTCCCCCTGGGATGCAGACCCCTCTCCAGCCTGCCCCCCACCGTGCCACGCCAGCGCCGGCAGCTGCCACATAGATCTGTACACGTCCTTGCTCTCGTGCAGATCCCAAAGCACCCGATTGCCCAGCTTCCCCTTATAAGTGCGAGCCCCATCCGTGTTGGTGTTCACCCCAGCCTTGCCAAGCTTACGGAGGGAGATGAGGTTGGCCTTCAGGTCGGGGACGAGGAGAACGTCGTGCAGCACCACCGGCTTGCCATCCGCTCCCTTAAATGCAGCTCGTCCCGCACCAGCCACCTTCAACATGTGTCCAGAGGCAGAGCACACCTCATTAATCGGTGCAGCGCGTACGTCGTCCAGCAGGTCCTTGCGCGGCGTCATTGTCCAAGCAGCGCCTGTGTCCAAAACCCAATAGTCCAGGGGGTGCAGCTCTGCTCCAGCCTTAGCAGATGCGTCTCCTTGCTCCCCCTTGTCTCCCATATGGAAGAATTGGCCCGCGGTGCGCTCCTTCTTCTTCTCCGCACCGCCGTTGCCCTTCGGGTTATTGTCGGACGAATCAGCGACCATGTTGGCGCCGTTTTTCTGGTTCCTCCGCGCGCCGCCATCCTGGTGACGATTCTGGGGGGTCCATCCATCGGGTTTCTTATAGCACAAAAACCAGGGATGCCCTTCCTTCTCACAATACCAGCAACTCCCTTTCATTTTGCCACCAGCACCCGACTTGCCCCCACGTCCAGATTTCGCACCGCGACCCCAACCGGTACCTCCTTGTTGGTCGTTGGAGTCGTCGTCTTTCTTTGCACCGCGTCCAGCACCACCGAAGCCACGTCCTTTGCCACGTCGGCTCCCTTGCATCCCGTAGCCGCTGCTGCCGTCGTCTCCACCCCTCAGTTGGCGGCGACGGAAGTCCTCCTCCAGAATCTTCGTCCGCACCCACTCGAGCGTCCACAAGCTCTGGTTCTGCGGCAGGCTCAATCCGCTCGTAAATTGAAGCCACGATTCCGGCAGCAGCGAGAGCATCTTCAAGCACTTTGTTTGCTCCGGGTAGGTGATTCCTGCGGTCGCCAACTTCGCGTAGAGGTCGCGCAATTTGTCCAGGACAGGTTGCACCGGCTCTCCCTCGCTCAGGCGCAACGCGGACAGCTCCCTCTCCAGCATCAATGTTGCAACAACGGAGGTCGGGGCGTGCAGCTCCTTCAACACCGTCCACGCCTTCGGACCGCACTCAACCTCCGGTAGCAGGTGCATGACGTGGTGACGCTGGTTCAGCTCCAAACTCTGCGACATCAAGTAGTAGCCAGCCGAGGCGCGCTCGTCCCAATCTTCCTGAAGGGCGGGGTCACTCGGTCTAGGCTCCTCCCCAATCATTAGTTTCAGCAATCCGATTTGACGGAAATAAAGTTGCATTTTCCAGGCCCAATCATCATAGCCCTCACCATTGAACTTCTCGACGGTGAAGTTTTTCAGCACCTCCTTGATCAGCGAGCCCTGGCTTGTTCGCGCTCCCCTTGGCGCAGAAACACCAGAATCATGGCTGCCGCTACGATCTTGGGCTGAAGATTCACCAGCTACCGCCGAGGTGTTGCCCGCCATAGCTACCTATATCGAGGATCACTATAACGCAGCTCTGATACCAGCTTGTTGGTGTAAGGGCCTAATAAACTCAAGCTATTAAGACTTTATCACACTTAAAACCTCTCCTCGGGGTCACCTCCAAGGGTCCTTGGGTGCCTGGTACAAGACCAGCCCCTATCCTCGGGTCCGAGTTTGTAGAGAGAGGGATCAAGAGGGACTTAGTCAAAACAGCAAGAGTACCTTGAGCGTCGCGCAGCGTATCGTGCAGACCGTCGACCGGATTAAGCTGAGAATTTGCTATATCGAAGCTCACTCTAAGAGCTTTAAAATAAGCCAAGTTGCCTCGCGAAAAGTTCTGCCATTACGAAGTTATGGCTCGGACAGCGTTAGCCTAGCGTTGGAGTGCTAGCATACTAGCGTTGACTCGGGTAGCATTCCGCCGTCGCATCGCGTAGAAAACGAAATTCCAGCAAGGAAGGAATTCGCTTGAATCAATTTCACTATATTCAGGTACAAACAGAGAAGGAATAAAATAGCTCTAGCTAGCAAGGACCTTGGGAATCAACCTGGGAACAACCAGGGATGATCCCAAATAATTCCAAGCAACAGAACCAACCTGGCTGAACAAAATAGCAGGTGATAGGTTGGTGAACAACCTCTGGTTCTGTTTTTCCAACCTGGGAAAACAACAACCAGGTTCAGGTCCTAAAAACAGAACCTGTTTTGTCTTTGCCCAACCAGCCAAATGCTGGTTCCGCTGGTTTCCCCTGGCCCTGTAGCATGCAGATACAGACAAACAACATCCAACCTTCACCTAAATTGTACCCCTATAGTGCCTGCCCTGCTACACTATAGTCAACCAAACAAAACAGTACAATTTCGAGTTGGATAGAACTGAATCTGCGCAATCAAGTAAGTTGAACCGCAAAGCTTCCATCTTGGGTTCCTTTGCGAGCTCGTCCTTTCTGCTTGTACTGTTCATAGCGCGTACAATGTTATGCCGCTGCGCACATTTTGCGAGTACCTGCAAATGCTTCAAGCGAAAATTGCGAAAGCAAACAAACACACGAACATACCATTCACACGCAAATGCATTCGCACACGCATACTCGTACAAACAGACGGCAGGATGTCGTGCAATGTGAATTTGCACCCAACACCAAATGCTGGTTCCGCTGGTTTCCCCTGGCCCTGTAGCATGCAGATACAAACAAACAACATCCAACCTTCACCTAAATGGTACCCCTATAGTGCCTGCCCTGCTACACTATAGTTAACCAAACAAAACAGTACAATTACAAGTTGGATAGAACTGAATCTGCGCAATCAATTCGACCGAACTGCAAAGCTTCCATCTTGGGTTCCTTTGCGAGCACGTCCTTTGTGCTTGTACTGTTCATAGCGCATACAATGTTGTGCCGAAGCGAACAATGCGTGAGTACCTGCAAATGCTTCAAGCGAAAATTGCGAAAGCAAACAAAAACACGAACAATCCATTCATACCCAAATGCATTCGCACACGCATACTCGTACAAACAGATGGCAGGATGCCGTGCAATGTGAATCTGCACTGTGGATGCCCGATTGATCCTGGAGATGGTTACAGACGCGTTCTCCTAGGGGGTTATGGGCGCACTGACCCGCTATTGAAACAAGCCCTTTTATCCCAATGATCTAGTGGTTGGGATTCTGACATGTTATCAGAGCGGTCTCGGGTTCGATTCTCGGTGTATGCACATGTAGGCCGTTGCCGCTGTGCTTAGTCCTGGGCCTCCCAGTGTGGGGGGGTGTCAGTAGATCTTCACTGTGGATGCCCGATTGATCCTGGAGAGGGTTACAGGCGCGTTCGCCTGGGGGGTTATGGGCGCACTGACCCGCTACTGAAACAAGCCCTTTTATCCCGATGGTCTAGTGGTTGGGATTCTGACAATATCTTCACCAAGGCACTTCCGCCTTGTGATCATCAGCGCTTGTGTACTTTGCTAGTTCTTGTGCCTACTTGGCCTCACTTGCTCACCTCTTGACTTTGCTTGTACTGTGATCTATATATACCTGCACTTGCATGCATACTCTTGCTAGATTGTGATCACTGCCTTGCTTGTTCTTCTTGATGTATAACTTTGCTTGTGAACTGGCCTTGTGGCCTTGTGCTTGTGCTCAGATTGTGTGGTGACGTTGTGATCCACCCTGGGCTTGCCTTGCTTCTCTTGACTGGTCTTGTGACCCCTTGTTCTCCCCCACTTTGCCTATGGGGATGTGTCGAACTATATTTGCTATAGTCTGTTTAGGCTGTAGTGGGGTAGTCAATATCGGGTACAACACTTTAGGGTTTCCTACTTGTACTCCTCATGCTGCTCAATGCAATCATTCCTTCCTCAGATTCTCACACTTTAAGGTTGCTTCCCGCTTTCGGTTTGCCTTTGGCTAGGTTCGGTCCTCTTGACATTCCTCTCTACTGCCTTCATTTGTTCTCTCTACACTACGCTACTCCATCACGCAATCATATCAAGGTTCTACTTTAGCTATCGCGTACTATTGCAGCCTTTTTTAGTTATATAACACCATCCACATGATTAAGTAACACACTTATTCGTAGGAACATTGGGGATTTAATGCACTTTTCCTTATGGATACGTTACACACTTTCTCTTAATACCATCCACATGGGTAAGTTACGCATTTACAGTTAATACTAGTCATGAATAAGTGACGTACCTACTTCTCGTACTATCCGCGTGAGTAAGTTACGGACTTACTTCTAGTATCATCCATTTGGGTAATAACGCACTAATTCTTAGAACTATGCTCATATGTAAGTAACGCACTTGCTTTTGGTTCCATCCACATGGTTAAGTACAACACTTATTCTTAGTACCATCCACATGGGAAACAAACGCACTTTATCTTAATACCATAAACATAGGCAGGTAACGGATTTAGGCTTAGTACCATCCATATGGGTAAGTACCGCAGATACTGTTATTACTATCCACATGGGTAAGTAGAGTACACTCTCTTAGTATCATCCATATGGGTAAGTAACGCACATAATCTTACAACGATTCTCATGGGCAGGTAACGCACTTACTCATAATACAATCCACATAAGAAAGTACCGCACTTACTCCTAGTACTTGGGGTAAATAACGCACTTACCCATGATCGTGGGTAAGTAACGCCCTTACTGATAGTACCATCCATATTGATAAGAAAACACTTACAAATAGTACCATCAAAATGTGTAAGTAACGCACTTACTCTTTGTACCATCTACATGAATAAGTAACGTACTAACTATTGGTACAATCCACATCGGTAAGTAACGCATTTACGTTAGTATAGTCTATATGTGTAAGAAACACACATACTCTTAGTAACATGTCAAAATCTGTTTACATATTTTATATAATCGTTTGCAGTTGTAGTGTAGATATTGCATCATGTTTGGTGGTGCACCTCCTTGTGTTGCTGTTTACCTATTTGTACTTGCCATTCTCTTTAGTGAACCTCATTCCTCTCTACTTTTCTAAACTCACTCGAACTCAACTTCTCCTACCTCTCTAGCCATGGCTCTTAAATCTTGCTAGTAATTTCACATGCTATCAGAGCGTGTTACGTTCCTGGCCTGTTGCTTCCGCTGCTACTCTGTGTACTGCACGCCCCGTGGCGTGCCCCTCGCAAGACCCTTAGTGGCCCCTCGCGGCCCCCCTTCGCGGCCCCGTCGCCGCCCTTCTAGGCCCTTCGCGGCCCCTTTGCGGCCTTGTCGCCGCCTTTACCGGCCCGTCGCCGCCCGTCAAGGCCCTTCGCGGCCCCTTTGCGGTCTCGTCGCCGCCTTTACCGGCCCGTCGCCACCCGTCCAGGCCCCTCGCGGCCCCTTCGCGGCCCCGTCGCCCGCCCTTCAGCAGGCCCCGTCGCCTACCTTGCGGCCCCGGCCCCGTCGCCTAACTGCGGCCCCGGCCCCGTCCCCTACCTGCGGCCCTACGGCCCCGTCGCCTACTTGCGGCCCCGGCCCCGTCACCTACCTGCGGCCCCGGCCCCGTCACCTACCTGCGGCCCCGGCCACGTCACCTCCCTGCGGCCCCGGCCCCGTCTCCTAAACCTGCGGCCCCGGCCCCGTCGCCACCTGCGGCCCCGCCACCTGAGGCCCCGTCGCCACCTGCGGCCCCGCCACCTGAGGCCCCGTCGTCACCTACGACCCCGCCCACTTGCGGCCCAGACCCCGCCCCGGCCATGCCCCGTCACCGGCTGCGGCACACCGGGGGCAAGTGCACCGTCCCCCCCCCTTTTCCCGTCACCTGTCGAGGCGACCTGAGGGGGCTGCGTGCGGCCCCCGAAGGAGCCGCGACAGGTGACGGGAGGGGCGACCTGGAAGGTGTTGGGTGCAAATTCACATTGCACGACATCCTGCCGTCTGTTTGTACGAGTATGCGTGTGCGAATGCATTTGCGTGTGAATGGTATGTTCGTGTGTTTGTTTGCTTTCGCAATTTTCGCTTGAAGCATTTGCAGGTACTCGCAAAATGTGCGCAGCGGCATAACATTGTACGCGCTATGAACAGTACAAGCAGAAAGGACGAGCTCGCAAAGGAACCCAAGATGGAAGCTTTGCGGTTCAACTTACTTGATTGCGCAGATTCAGTTCTATCCAACTCGAAATTGTACTGTTTTGTTTGGTTGACTATAGTGTAGCAGGGCAGGCACTATAGGGGTACAATTTAGGTGAAGGTTGGATGTTGTTTGTCTGTATCTGCATGCTACAGGGCCAGGGGAAACCAGCGGAACCAGCATTTGGCTGGTTGGGCAAAGACAAAACAGGTTCTGTTTTTAGGACCTGAACCTGGTTGTTGTTTTCCCAGGTTGGAAAAACAGAACCAGAGGTTGTTCACCAACCTATCACCTGCTATTTTGTCCAGCCAGGTTGGTTCTGTTGCTTGGAATTACTTTGGGATCATCCCTGGTTGTTCCCAGGTTGATTCCCAAGGTCCTTGCTAGCTAGAGCTATTTTATTCCTTCTCTGTTTGTACCTGAATATAGTGAAATTGATTCAAGCGAATTCCTTCCTTGCTGGAATTTCGTTTTCTACGCGATGCGACGGCGGAATGCTACCCGAGTCAACGCTAGTATGCTAGCACTCCAACGCTAGGCTAACGCTGTCCGAGCCATAACTTCGTAATGGCAGAACTTTTCGCGAGGCAACTTGGCTTATTTTAAAGCTCTTAGAGTGAGCTTCGATATAGCAAATTCTCAGCTTAATCCGGTCGACGGTCTGCACGATACGCTGCGCGACGCTCAAGGTACTCTTGCTGTTTTGACTAAGTCCCTCTTGATCCCTCTCTCTACAAACTCGGACCCGAGGATAGGGGCTGGTCTTGTACCAGGCACCCAAGGACCCTTGGAGGTGACCCCGAGGAGAGGTTTTAAGTGTGATAAAGTCTTAATAGCTTGAGTTTATTAGGCCCTTACACCAACAAGCTGGTATCAGAGCTGCGTTATAGTGATCCTCGATATAGGTAGCTATGGCGGGCAACACCTCGGCGGTAGCTGGTGAATCTTCAGCCCAAGATCGTAGCGGCAGCCATGATTCTGGTGTTTCTGCGCCAAGGGGAGCGCGAACAAGCCAGGGCTCGCTGATCAAGGAGGTGCTGAAAAACTTCACCGTCGAGAAGTTCAATGGTGAGGGCTATGATGATTGGGCCTGGAAAATGCAACTTTATTTCCGTCAAATCGGATTGCTGAAACTAATGATTGGGGAGGAGCCTAGACCGAGTGACCCCGCCCTTCAGGAAGATTGGGACGAGCGCGCCTCGGCTGGCTACTACTTGATGTCGCAGAGTTTGGAGCTGAACCAGCGTCACCACGTCATGCACCTGCTACCGGAGGTTGAGTGCGGTCCGAAGGCGTGGACGGTGTTGAAGGAGCTGCACGCCCCGACCTCCGTTGTTGCAACATTGATGCTGGAGAGGGAGCTGTCCGCGTTGCGCCTGAGCGAGGGAGAGCCGGTGCAACCTGTCCTGGACAAATTGCGCGACCTCTACGCGAAGTTGGCGACCGCAGGAATCACCTACCCGGAGCAAACAAAGTGCTTGAAGATGCTCTCGCTGCTGCCGGAATCGTGGCTTCAATTTACGAGCGGATTGAGCCTGCCGCAGAACCAGAGCTTGTGGACGCTCGAGTGGGTGCGGACGAAGATTCTGGAGGAGGACTTCCGTCGCCGCCAACTGAGGGGTGGAGACGACGGCAGCAGCGGCTACGGGATGCAAGGGAGCCGACGTGGCAAAGGACGTGGCTTCGGTGGTGCTGGACGCGGTGCAAAGAAAGACGACGACTCCAACGACCAACAAGGAGGTACCGGTTGGGGTCGCGGTGCGAAATCTGGACGTGGGGGCAAGTCGGGTGCTGGTGGCAAAATGAAAGGGAGTTGCTGGTATTGTGAGAAGGAAGGGCATCCCTGGTTTTTGTGCTATAAGAAACCCGATGGATGGACCCCCCAGAATCGTCACCAGGATGGCGGCGCGCGGAGGAACCAGAAAAACGGCGCCAACATGGTCGCTGATTCGTCCGACAACAACCCGAAGGGCAACGGCGGTGCGGAGAAGAAGAAGGAGCGCACCGCGGGCCAATTCTTCCATATGGGAGACAAGGGGGAGCAAGGAGACGCATCTGCTAAGGCTGGAGCAGAGCTGCACCCCCTGGACTATTGGGTTTTGGACACAGGCGCTGCTTGGACAATGACGCCGCGCAAGGACCTGCTGGACGACGTACGCGCTGCACCGATTAATGAGGTGTGCTCTGCCTCTGGACACATGTTGAAGGTGGCTGGTGCGGGACGAGCTGCATTTAAGGGAGCGGATGGCAAGCCGGTGGTGCTGCACGACGTTCTCCTCGTCCCCGACCTGAAGGCCAACCTCATCTCCCTCCGTAAGCTTGGCAAGGCTGGGGTGAACACCAACACGGATGGGGCTCGCACTTATAAGGGGAAGCTGGGCAATCGGGTGCTTTGGGATCTGCACGAGAGCAAGGACGTGTACAGATCTATGTGGCAGCTGCCGGCGCTGGCGTGGCACGGTGGGGGGCAGGCTGGAGAGGGGTCTGCATCCCAGGGGGAGTGCAACGCCGTTGGAGGGGTTGGTGTGAAAGTGTCGGCCAGATCTGGGGAGACAGATTGGGCAACTGCACACCGACGTTTGGGGCATGTGGCAATGCCTTTGCTGAAGCAGCTGGAGAAGGATGGAGCCGTTAAGGGCTTAAAGCTGAACGGACAACCACCCGATGATAACTGTGAAATTTGCCTCCTTTCAAAGTTCACCCGTTTCCCCTTCCATAGTGTGGCTGGCAGGAGCAAAAAGCCGTTGGAGCTGGTCCACATGGACTTGGTGGGGCCGCTGCCGGTGCAAGGGCACAAGGGGGAGCGGTACTTCCTAACCATAGTGGATGACTGGAGCAGGCTAATGTGGGCGTATCCGCTGAAGCAGAAAGATCACGCCGCCTCCACGATTCGGGACGATTGGCTGCCGTTCGTGGAGAAGCAAGCGGAGTGTGTGGTGAAGCGGATTAGGACAGATCGGGGTGGTGAGTTCCTTGGAGCTGAGATGACGGCCTGGCTCAAGAAGCAGGGCATCCAGAGGGAGCTGACCACGGCTTACACCCCACAGTCCAACGGTGTAGCAGAACGGGCGAACCGGACAATTCTGGAGACAGCTAGGGCGCTGCTCATAGAATCTGGGCTGGGCAACTTGATGTGGCCCCATGCTGTTCGGCACGCTACCGTCGCTAGGAACAGGGTACTCACAAAGGTTGGGGATGACTCGTGGGTGCCGTTGGAGAGGTGGCTTGGGAGGAAGCCGCCGGTGGACATGCTGAGGGTGTTCGGTTGCATGGCAGTCGCCCACGTTCCCAAGACCTACCGCAGTAAGTTGGGGGCGAGTGCAATCTGGTGTGTGCATTTGGGGCTGGCTGCTGAGAGCAAGGGATGGCTGCTGTGGGAGCCTTCCAAGGGTGTGTTGTTTGACAGCAGGGATGTGAAGTTTGTTGAGGGCATGATGTATGGGAGCTGGGAGAAACAGCCGGAGGCCAGGGTGTCCCAGCAGATGGAGCAGATTACCATGCAGCTGGACCTGACTCCTAGTGTGTGGGAGGAGGGAGAGGAGGCAGCTGCAGAGGGTGGTGATAAAGAGAAGGTGCAGGAGGCACCTGCTGGTGGAGGTGATGGTGTGGAGATTAGCGGTAGCACTAGTGGAGCTGCTGGATCCGAGGGAGGAGAGCAGCAGCAGGGGAAAACTAAGAAGCCGAAGGGTGTTATTATGAAGGGATGGGAGACACCCGTCTCCAGGCCAGGACGTACCCGTATGGCTACTAAGAAGCTGACTGCAGGACCTGATGTAGCGGAGCAGCAGCTTGGGACCGAGGAGGCATTGCTGATTCTACCGCATGGCTATGACCCGGATGAGGAGGATCAACCTGCGTACTGTTTTCTTGCCCCTGCACCAGAGGAACCAGCTAGCATGGAGGAGGCATTAGCTGGACCAGATAGGGACAAATGGCTAGCTTCCAGGGATGCTGAGTACCAGAGCCTGCTGGAGAATGGGACTTGGGAACTAGTGGTGCTGCCTGAGGGAAAGAAAGCGGTACAATGCAAGTGGGTGCTAAGGATCAAGACTGACGACAAGGGGCAGGTCACCATCTACAAGAGTAGGTTGGTGGCTAAGGGGTTTATGCAGAAGGAGAAGCGGGACTTCAATGAGATCTTTGCTCCCACTGCCAAACCCCCTACCCTTCGTGTCTTGTTGGCAGATGCAGCCGTTAGTGGGAAGTTCATTATCCAGATGGACATATCAACGGCATTTCTCAACGGGATTTTAGAGGAGGAGGTGTTCATGACGCAGCCACCTGGGTATGAGGATGGTACGGGCAGGGTGTGCAAGCTGAAAAAGTCCATCTACGGCTTGAAGCAGGCGCCACGCTGCTGGTACCAGAAGTTGGCAGCTGTTTTAGAGGAGATGGGATTCAGGACCAGCAGCTGTGATGAGAGCCTCTTTCTCAAGGGGGAGGGGGAGAAGCTGGTGCTGTTTCTGGTCTATGTGGACGACATTCTTCTCTTTAGCAGCAGCATGAAGGAGATCCAGAAGGTGCAGCAGCAGCTGATGGAGAACTTCAAGTGCAAGAACCTTGGGGAGGTAAAGTACTACCTCGGGATGCACGTGGAGAGGGATCTGGATCACAGGTGGTTGAAGCTGCACCAGGAGAAGTTCATCAAGGAGCTTGGGGAGAAGTACGGAATTGAGAATGAGCGCAAGGTTGCGACTCCCCTGCCAGCAAAATTCAAGCTTGTGAAAGCTGCAGAGGATGAAGGGGTTGAAGCCGAGGAGCAGCAGCAATTTCAGTCCTTGGTGGGCAGCCTCTTGTATGCAGCAGTTCACACGAGACCCGACATCTCTTTCTCGGTTGGGCAGCTGGCTAGGGTAGTGCAAAATCCATCAGAGGAGCAGGTGGATGCAGCTGAGCGTGTGGTGAAGTATCTGAACTCTCACCCAAGCATTGGAGTTCAATACTCCGCATCTGCACAGGTGAAGCAGAAAGGGGTTGAGGTGCTGAAAGAGAAGGGGGAGAGGCTTGGAGAAGGCAAGCTTTTTCTCACTTGCTTTACTGATGCTACGTGGGCCTCTGAGAAGGAGGATTCCTCATCTGTGGGAGGATACATCTGCGTAGTTGGGGGAGGACCGGTTAGTTGGAGGTCAAAGAAGCAGACGGAGACAGCACTCTCTTCCGTGGAATCAGAGTACATGGCGATGTTCCATGGGGTGAAGGAGGTGATTTGGCTGAGGAGGCTGTTGGAGGAGATTGGCCAGGGCAAAAGGTTGCTACGCCGCTGTTTTGTGATAGCAAGGGAGCTCTTGGGATGGCCAGGAACGCTGTGCTTCATGGGCTGAATAAGCACATGCGTATCAAGTGGCACTGGCTGCGTAAGGAGGTGAAGAGGGGGACGGTGAATCCGATCTACATCAAGACTCACCAGCAGCCAGCAGACTTCCTCACCAAGAGGCTTGCGGATGAGTCTCATTGGCGTTGTGTGCGCATGAGTGGAATGAGCATGAACTAGTATGGAATGATGGGGATGCAGCCGGCAGGCTGAGGGGGAGTGTGTTGGGTGCAAATTCACATTGCACGACATCCTGCCGTCTGTTTGTACGAGTATGCGTGTGCGAATGCATTTGCGTGTGAATGGTATGTTCGTGTGTTTGTTTGCTTTCGCAATTTTCGCTTGAAGCATTTGCAGGTACTCGCAAAATGTGCGCAGCGGCATAACATTGTACGCGCTATGAACAGTACAAGCAGAAAGGACGAGCTCGCAAAGGAACCCAAGATGGAAGCTTTGCGGTTCAACTTACTTGATTGCGCAGATTCAGTTCTATACAACTCGAAATTGTACTGTTTTGTTTGGTTGACTATAGTGTAGCAGGGCAGGCACTATAGGGGTACAATTTAGGTGAAGGTTGGATGTTGTTTGTCTGTATCTGCATGCTACAGGGCCAGGGGAAACCAGCGGAACCAGCATTTGGCTGGTTGGGCAAAGACAAAACAGGTTCTGTTTTTAGGACCTGAACCTGGTTGTTGTTTTCCCAGGTTGGAAAAACAGAACCAGAGGTTGTTCACCAACCTATCACCTGCTATTTTGTCCAGCCAGGTTGGTTCTGTTGCTTGGAATTACTTTGGGATCATCCCTGGTTGTTCCCAGGTTGATTCCCAAGGTCCTTGCTAGCTAGAGCTATTTTATTCCTTCTCTGTTTGTACCTGAATATAGTGAAATTGATTCAAGCGAATTCCTTCCTTGCTGGAATTTCGTTTTCTACGCGATGCGACGGCGGAATGCTACCCGAGTCAACGCTAGTATGCTAGCACTCCAACGCTAGGCTAACGCTGTCCGAGCCATAACTTCGTAATGGCAGAACTTTTCGCGAGGCAACTTGGCTTATTTTAAAGCTCTTAGAGTGAGCTTCGATATAGCAAATTCTCAGCTTAATCCGGTCGACGGTCTGCACGATACGCTGCGCGACGCTCAAGGTACTCTTGCTGTTTTGACTAAGTCCCTCTTGATCCCTCTCTCTACAAACTCGGACCCGAGGATAGGGGCTGGTCTTGTACCAGGCACCCAAGGACCCTTGGAGGTGACCCCGAGGAGAGGTTTTAAGTGTGATAAAGTCTTAATAGCTTGAGTTTATTAGGCCCTTACACCAACAGAAGGGGGGGGCAGGCGTCGCCCCCTCTGCCGCCTGCTTTGGCGCCCGAGGAGGCCGTGCGTCGCCCCCCCCCCCCCCCCCTCTCCTCCTCCTTTTGTTCCCTCAGCTGCAGCTACCGCTGGGGGGGAGGGTGTGAGGGTGTGGGGGAGCCCGAGGAGTGGCACTGGGGTGGCGGGTGTGAGACCACCCAGCCGCCGTCCCTCCACCTCTCCTCTCTTCCCCCCTCTGCTGCTCCTGCAGCAGTGTGTGGGGGAGGGGGAAGGGGAAGGGGAGGGTGAGGGGATGGAGTGGGTGACAAGCGTGGGCGGTTTACACTTACTAGAGTGGGCGTTTTACACTTACTCCTGCAATCAATTATGGGGGCGTGTCAAAATATGTGTACATATTTTATATAATCGCTTGCAGTTGTAGTGTAGATATTGCATCATGTTTGGTGGTGCACCTCCTTGTGTTGCTGTTTACCTATTTGTACTTGCCATTCTCTTTAGTGAACCTCATTCCTCTCGACTTTTCTAAACTCACTCGAGCTCAACTTCTCCTACCTCTCTAGCCATGGCTCTTAAACCTTGCTAGTAATTTTACATAACATCCACATGGTTACGTAACGCACTTACTTGTAGTACCAGATGTTGGTTAAAGGGCCTAATAAACTCAGGCTAACATGGCATAATCAAACTTAAAACATCTCCTCGAGGTCACCTCCAAGGGTCCTTGGGTGCCTGGTACAAGACCCGCCCCTATCCTCGGGTCCGAGTTTGTCAAGAGAGGAGTCAAGAATGACTTAGCCAAATTAGCAAGAGTACCTTAAACGTCGCGCAGCGTAACGTGAAAACCGTCCATCGGATTAAGCCGGTAGTTTCCTAGATCGAAGCTCGCTCCAAGAAATTTAGAATGACTCAAGTTGCCTCGCGAGATTACGGAGTTATAGCTCGGACAGCGTTGGCCTAGCGTTGGAGTGCTAGCGTACTAGCGTTGACTCGGGTAGCATTCCGTTATGAAACTGTTCCAGCAAGGAGAAAATCTTCTTGAATCAATTAATCATGTCCAGGTACAAACAGGAACAAATACTTCTAGCTAGCAGGGACCTTGGGAATCAAGCTAGGAACAACCAGGGATGATCCCAAATAATTTCAAGCAACAGAACAGAAAAATATGGCTGAACAAAACAGCAGGTGGTAGGTTGGTAAAGAACCTCTAGTTCTGTTCTTCCTGTTAAGTCTAAGTACTATGTGGAAGCGATTAACTCAGTGCCACAAACATAAACTAGGCAACACTTAACATCACTTGTGAACCAAGTGAGTAGTTATGCCAAGCTTAGCTTGTAGAGTGAGTGTTCTGGTTGAGCAGAGTTTCGGCAGTACTTCGGTGTGGATCTACTCTCGTCAATACGTAGTAGTAGATTGTAAGCTTGAAATCATGAAAGCATTGTTGATGAAAGCAAATACAAGCACACATATAAGAGAGGTCCTAGGCACACAAAGGAAAACACACAAAACAGTTGTCTAACTGTCGTCCAGGTCTTCGCTTTGCTGTCATTGAAAAACGGTTGTAAAACTGCTTTAGAATCTGGCTTGATTTGCCGCTGTAGAATAACTGTCTTCAACTTGCACTGCTGCCAAATTCTCCTGCTGACTCTCATCGCGAACATTCATGTTTACTCGTGTGCGATCATGAACGCCCGTGTGAGATTCCCGTTTTCCAGTTACAAACGAATTTTACCGTTTTGTACCTCTGTCGAAACAATGACGCAAAGCAGTGCGACTTTCTGGTGAATTTTCTTGCTCGCCGAGTCAGCGCAAAAATTCTGTTAGTCAACTGCGAAGTCTCGCGTGCCCCACGTGCCCCTCATCACGACCGAGATATTTCTCGGCCGTGCAGGACAAGACGATCGCTGACGGGATCGTGCGTTGTCCTGCTCGTGACGGAGCGATCATGTCGCTCCGTCTTGTATCGATCGTGAGCACTGTGCACATTCGAAACAGTGGCGACACACGCGTGTGCCTTGCACGACCACACGCGCGTATCAGGACCCCACGCGCGGGTCCTGACTTCGCGCACTTTTTTATTGACCAGCGCGAAATGGTCAACGGGGCTGGTCAAACAATCGAGCCCCTAACTCAACATACTCGACACTCTCAACAGCACTCATGAAAATAATTCGACATTCATGAAACGCAGAACATTCATGAAACACAGAATATTCATGAACGCACATGTTCGTCGATGAAAACAAACATGAGCGGCCATGAGCCGACATGAACGAACATGACTCGTCATGATCCGTCACGACCGATCATGATCCCGCAGCAACAGCACATGAAACAAAATGCGAAAACGAATGCACACAGAACATACACAAAATGCATAACATGATGCAAGCGGCTAGTTGCAGTGCAAAAATAATACTTTGCACCCAACACTTCCAACCTGGGAAAATCAACAACCAGTTTGAGGTCCTAAAAACAGAACCTGTTTTGTCCTTGCCCAAACAGCCAATTTCTGGTTCTTCTTGATACAGACAAACAACATCCAATCTGCACCTTATTGTACCCTGCGTTGGATGAAACAGAATCTGCACATTCGAATTAACCGAACTGCAAAGCTTCCATATTGGGTTCCTTTGCGAGCTCGTCCTTTGTGCTTGCACTATTCAGAACGCGTACAATATTGTGCCGAAGCGCACATTGCGTGAGTACCTGCAAATGCATCAAACTAAAATTGCAAAAGGAAATAAACACACGAATGCACCATTCGCACACGCATACTCACACAAACAGACGGCATGATGTTCCTCAATGAAAATTTTCACCCAACACACTCCCCCTCAGCCTACCGGCTGCATCCTCATCGTTCTATGCTATTTCATGCGCATTCGACTCATGCGCACACAACGCCAATGAGGCTCATCAACAAGCCTCTTGGTGAGGAAGTCTGCTGGCTGCTGGTGAGTCTTGCTATAGATTCGATTCACCTTCCCCCTCTTCTCCTCCTTACGCAGCCAATGCTACTTGATACGCATGTACTTATTCAGCCCGTGAAGCACATCGTTCCTGGCTATCCCAAGAGCCCTTTTGCTGTCACAAAATAGCAGCATATCAACCTTCTGCTCCTAGCCAATCTCCTCTAACAGCCTCCTCAGCCAATCACTACGAAGATTCACTCTACGATAGTCTTGAGCTAGACTACGGTGTATTGCTTGAATTGTATGAGTGATCGTAGCTTTGCGTAGTTCCTTAGCACTTGTACATTCACGAAAGCAATCGGCAAGATTTTTCACTGGGCAAATATTATATCACAGAATGATAGCAATGACAATGACAGAAATGATTATATCAGGCACCTAGCAACTCTGCAGCTAGCCTGGTCGACCGCCAGCACTGCATGGTCGACCGCCTGCCAGCGTTGTGCAGAGGAGCCGCTCCAGCACTGCAGAAACACGACCTGCCAACGCAGCAGGTCGACGGCGTGTTGGTGTAAGGGCCTAATAAACTCAAGCTATTAAGACTTTATCACACTTAAAACCTCTCCTCGGGGTCACCTCCAAGGGTCCTTGGGTGCCTGGTACAAGACCAGCCCCTATCCTCGGGTCCGAGTTTGTAGAGAGAGGGATCAAGAGGGACTTAGTCAAAACAGCAAGAGTACCTTGAGCGTCGCGCAGCGTATCGTGCAGACCGTCGACCGGATTAAGCTGAGAATTTGCTATATCGAAGCTCACTCTAAGAGCTTTAAAATAAGCCAAGTTGCCTCGCGAAAAGTTCTGCCATTACGAAGTTATGGCTCGGACAGCGTTAGCCTAGCGTTGGAGTGCTAGCATACTAGCGTTGACTCGGGTAGCATTCCGCCGTCGCATCGCGTAGAAAACGAAATTCCAGCAAGGAAGGAATTCGCTTGAATCAATTTCACTATATTCAGGTACAAACAGAGAAGGAATAAAATAGCTCTAGCTAGCAAGGACCTTGGGAATCAACCTGGGAACAACCAGGGATGATCCCAAAGTAATTCCAAGCAACAGAACCAACCTGGCTGGACAAAATAGCAGGTGATAGGTTGGTGAACAACCTCTGGTTCTGTTTTTCCAACCTGGGAAAACAACAACCAGGTTCAGGTCCTAAAAACAGAACCTGTTTTGTCTTTGCCCAACCAGCCAAATGCTGGTTCCGCTGGTTTCCCCTGGCCCTGTAGCATGCAGATACAGACAAACAACATCCAACCTTCACCTAAATTGTACCCCTATAGTGCCTGCCCTGCTACACTATAGTCAACCAAACAAAACAGTACAATTTCGAGTTGGATAGAACTGAATCTGCGCAATCAAGTAAGTTGAACCGCAAAGCTTCCATCTTGGGTTCCTTTGCGAGCTCGTCCTTTCTGCTTGTACTGTTCATAGCGCGTACAATGTTATGCCGCTGCGCACATTTTGCGAGTACCTGCAAATGCTTCAAGCGAAAATTGCGAAAGCAAACAAACACACGAACATACCATTCACACGCAAATGCATTCGCACACGCATACTCGTACAAACAGACGGCAGGATGTCGTGCAATGTGAATTTGCACCCAACACACTCCCCCTCAGCCTGCCGGCTGCATCCCCATCATTCCATACTAGTTCATGCTCATTCCACTCATGCGCACACAACGCCAATGAGACTCATCCGCAAGCCTCTTGGTGAGGAAGTCTGCTGGCTGCTGGTGAGTCTTGATGTAGATCGGATTCACCGTCCCCCTCTTCACCTCCTTACGCAGCCAGTGCCACTTGATACGCATGTGCTTATTCAGCCCATGAAGCACAGCGTTCCTGGCCATCCCAAGAGCTCCCTTGCTATCACAAAACAGCGGCGTAGCAACCTTTTGCTCCTGGCCAATCTCCTCCAACAGCCTCCTCAGCCAAATCACCTCCTTCACCCCATGGAACATCGCCATGTACTCTGATTCCACGGAAGAGAGTGCTGTCTCCGTCTGCTTCTTTGACCTCCAACTAACCGGTCCTCCCCCAACTACGCAGATGTATCCTCCCACAGATGAGGAATCCTCCTTCTCAGAGGCCCACGTAGCATCAGTAAAGCAAGTGAGAAAAAGCTTGCCTTCTCCAAGCCTCTCCCCCTTCTCTTTCAGCACCTCAACCCCTTTCTGCTTCACCTGTGCAGATGCGGAGTATTGAACTCCAATGCTTGGGTGAGAGTTCAGATACTTCACCACACGCTCAGCTGCATCCACCTGCTCCTCTGATGGATTTTGCACTACCCTAGCCAGCTGCCCAACCGAGAAAGAGATGTCGGGTCTCGTGTGAACTGCTGCATACAAGAGGCTGCCCACCAAGGACTGAAATTGCTGCTGCTCCTCGGCTTCAACCCCTTCATCCTCTGCAGCTTTCACAAGCTTGAATTCTGCTGGCAGGGGAGTCGCAACCTTGCGCTCATTCTCAATTCCGTACTTCTCCCCAAGCTCCTTGATGAACTTCTCCTGGTGCAGCTTCAACCACCTGTGATCCAGATCCCTCTCCACGTGCATCCCGAGGTAGTACTTTACCTCCCCAAGGTTCTTGCACTTGAAGTTCTCCATCAGCTGCTGCTGCACCTTCTGGATCTCCTTCATGCTGCTGCTAAAGAGAAGAATGTCGTCCACATAGACCAGAAACAGCACCAGCTTCTCCCCCTCCCCCTTGAGAAAGAGGCTCTCATCACAGCTGCTGGTCCTGAATCCCATCTCCTCTAAAACAGCTGCCAACTTCTGGTACCAGCAGCGTGGCGCCTGCTTCAAGCCGTAGATGGACTTTTTCAGCTTGCACACCCTGCCCGTACCATCCTCATACCCAGGTGGCTGCGTCATGAACACCTCCTCCTCTAAAATCCCGTTGAGAAATGCCGTTGATATGTCCATCTGGATAATGAACTTCCCACTAACGGCTGCATCTGCCAACAAGACACGAAGGGTAGGGGGTTTGGCAGTGGGAGCAAAGATCTCATTGAAGTCCCGCTTCTCCTTCTGCATAAACCCCTTAGCCACCAACCTACTCTTGTAGATGGTGACCTGCCCCTTGTTGTCAGTCTTGATCCTTAGCACCCACTTGCATTGTACCGCTTTCTTTCCCTCAGGCAGCACCACTAGTTCCCAAGTCCCATTCTCCAGCAGGCTCTGGTACTCAGCATCCCTGGAAGCTAGCCATTTGTCCCTATCTGGTCCAGCTAATGCCTCCTCCATGCTAGCTGGTTCCTCTGGTGCAGGGGCAAGAAAACAGTACGCAGGTTGATCCTCCTCATCCGGGTCATAGCCATGCGGTAGAATCAGCAATGCCTCCTCGGTCCCAAGCTGCTGCTCCGCTACATCAGGTCCTGCAGTCAGCTTCTTAGTAGCCATACGGGTACGTCCTGGCCTGGAGACGGGTGTCTCCCATCCCTTCATAATAACACCCTTCGGCTTCTTAGTTTTCCCCTGCTGCTGCTCTCCTCCCTCGGATCCAGCAGCTCCACTAGTGCTACCGCTAATCTCCACACCATCACCTCCACCAGCAGGTGCCTCCTGCACCTTCTCTTTATCACCACCCTCTGCAGCTGCCTCCTCTCCCTCCTCCCACACACTAGGAGTCAGGTCCAGCTGCATGGTAATCTGCTCCATCTGCTGGGACACCCTGGCCTCCGGCTGTTTCTCCCAGCTCCCATACATCATGCCCTCAACAAACTTCACATCCCTGCTGTCAAACAACACACCCTTGGAAGGCTCCCACAGCAGCCATCCCTTGCTCTCAGCAGCCAGCCCCAAATGCACACACCAGATTGCACTCGCCCCCAACTTACTGCGGTAGGTCTTGGGAACGTGGGCGACTGCCATGCAACCGAACACCCTCAGCATGTCCACCGGCGGCTTCCTCCCAAGCCACCTCTCCAACGGCACCCACGAGTCATCCCCAACCTTTGTGAGTACCCTGTTCCTAGCGACGGTAGCGTGCCGAACAGCATGGGGCCACATCAAGTTGCCCAGCCCAGATTCTATGAGCAGCGCCCTAGCTGTCTCCAGAATTGTCCGGTTCGCCCGTTCTGCTACACCGTTGGACTGTGGGGTGTAAGCCGTGGTCAGCTCCCTCTGGATGCCCTGCTTCTTGAGCCAGGCCGTCATCTCAGCTCCAAGGAACTCACCACCCCGATCTGTCCTAATCCGCTTCACCACACACTCCGCTTGCTTCTCCACGAACGGCAGCCAATCGTCCCGAATCGTGGAGGCGGCGTGATCTTTCTGCTTCAGCGGATACGCCCACATTAGCCTGCTCCAGTCATCCACTATGGTTAGGAAGTACCGCTCCCCCTTGTGCCCTTGCACCGGCAGCGGCCCCACCAAGTCCATGTGGACCAGCTCCAACGGCTTTTTGCTCCTGCCAGCCACACTATGGAAGGGGAAACGGGTGAACTTTGAAAGGAGGCAAATTTCACAGTTATCATCGGGTGGTTGTCCGTTCAGCTTTAAGCCCTTAACGGCTCCATCCTTCTCCAGCTGCTTCAGCAAAGGCATTGCCACATGCCCCAAACGTCGGTGTGCAGTTGCCCAATCTGTCTCCCCAGATCTGGCCGACACTTTCACACCAACCCCTCCAACGGCGTTGCACTCCCCCTGGGATGCAGACCCCTCTCCAGCCTGCCCCCCACCGTGCCACGCCAGCGCCGGCAGCTGCCACATAGATCTGTACACGTCCTTGCTCTCGTGCAGATCCCAAAGCACCCGATTGCCCAGCTTCCCCTTATAAGTGCGAGCCCCATCCGTGTTGGTGTTCACCCCAGCCTTGCCAAGCTTACGGAGGGAGATGAGGTTGGCCTTCAGGTCGGGGACGAGGAGAACGTCGTGCAGCACCACCGGCTTGCCATCCGCTCCCTTAAATGCAGCTCGTCCCGCACCAGCCACCTTCAACATGTGTCCAGAGGCAGAGCACACCTCATTAATCGGTGCAGCGCGTACGTCGTCCAGCAGGTCCTTGCGCGGCGTCATTGTCCAAGCAGCGCCTGTGTCCAAAACCCAATAGTCCAGGGGGTGCAGCTCTGCTCCAGCCTTAGCAGATGCGTCTCCTTGCTCCCCCTTGTCTCCCATATGGAAGAATTGGCCCGCGGTGCGCTCCTTCTTCTTCTCCGCACCGCCGTTGCCCTTCGGGTTGTTGTCGGACGAATCAGCGACCATGTTGGCGCCGTTTTTCTGGTTCCTCCGCGCGCCGCCATCCTGGTGACGATTCTGGGGGGTCCATCCATCGGGTTTCTTATAGCACAAAAACCAGGGATGCCCTTCCTTCTCACAATACCAGCAACTCCCTTTCATTTTGCCACCAGCACCCGACTTGCCCCCACGTCCAGATTTCGCACCGCGACCCCAACCGGTACCTCCTTGTTGGTCGTTGGAGTCGTCGTCTTTCTTTGCACCGCGTCCAGCACCACCGAAGCCACGTCCTTTGCCACGTCGGCTCCCTTGCATCCCGTAGCCGCTGCTGCCGTCGTCTCCACCCCTCAGTTGGCGGCGACGGAAGTCCTCCTCCAGAATCTTCGTCCGCACCCACTCGAGCGTCCACAAGCTCTGGTTCTGCGGCAGGCTCAATCCGCTCGTAAATTGAAGCCACGATTCCGGCAGCAGCGAGAGCATCTTCAAGCACTTTGTTTGCTCCGGGTAGGTGATTCCTGCGGTCGCCAACTTCGCGTAGAGGTCGCGCAATTTGTCCAGGACAGGTTGCACCGGCTCTCCCTCGCTCAGGCGCAACGCGGACAGCTCCCTCTCCAGCATCAATGTTGCAACAACGGAGGTCGGGGCGTGCAGCTCCTTCAACACCGTCCACGCCTTCGGACCGCACTCAACCTCCGGTAGCAGGTGCATGACGTGGTGACGCTGGTTCAGCTCCAAACTCTGCGACATCAAGTAGTAGCCAGCCGAGGCGCGCTCGTCCCAATCTTCCTGAAGGGCGGGGTCACTCGGTCTAGGCTCCTCCCCAATCATTAGTTTCAGCAATCCGATTTGACGGAAATAAAGTTGCATTTTCCAGGCCCAATCATCATAGCCCTCACCATTGAACTTCTCGACGGTGAAGTTTTTCAGCACCTCCTTGATCAGCGAGCCCTGGCTTGTTCGCGCTCCCCTTGGCGCAGAAACACCAGAATCATGGCTGCCGCTACGATCTTGGGCTGAAGATTCACCAGCTACCGCCGAGGTGTTGCCCGCCATAGCTACCTATATCGAGGATCACTATAACGCAGCTCTGATACCAGCTTGTTGGTGTAAGGGCCTAATAAACTCAAGCTATTAAGACTTTATCACACTTAAAACCTCTCCTCGGGGTCACCTCCAAGGGTCCTTGGGTGCCTGGTACAAGACCAGCCCCTATCCTCGGGTCCGAGTTTGTAGAGAGAGGGATCAAGAGGGACTTAGTCAAAACAGCAAGAGTACCTTGAGCGTCGCGCAGCGTATCGTGCAGACCGTCGACCGGATTAAGCTGAGAATTTGCTATATCGAAGCTCACTCTAAGAGCTTTAAAATAAGCCAAGTTGCCTCGCGAAAAGTTCTGCCATTACGAAGTTATGGCTCGGACAGCGTTAGCCTAGCGTTGGAGTGCTAGCATACTAGCGTTGACTCGGGTAGCATTCCGCCGTCGCATCGCGTAGAAAACGAAATTCCAGCAAGGAAGGAATTCGCTTGAATCAATTTCACTATATTCAGGTACAAACAGAGAAGGAATAAAATAGCTCTAGCTAGCAAGGACCTTGGGAATCAACCTGGGAACAACCAGGGATGATCCCAAAGTAATTCCAAGCAACAGAACCAACCTGGCTGGACAAAATAGCAGGTGATAGGTTGGTGAACAACCTCTGGTTCTGTTTTTCCAACCTGGGAAAACAACAACCAGGTTCAGGTCCTAAAAACAGAACCTGTTTTGTCTTTGCCCAACCAGCCAAATGCTGGTTCCGCTGGTTTCCCCTGGCCCTGTAGCATGCAGATACAGACAAACAACATCCAACCTTCACCTAAATTGTACCCCTATAGTGCCTGCCCTGCTACACTATAGTCAACCAAACAAAACAGTACAATTTCGAGTTGGATAGAACTGAATCTGCGCAATCAAGTAAGTTGAACCGCAAAGCTTCCATCTTGGGTTCCTTTGCGAGCTCGTCCTTTCTGCTTGTACTGTTCATAGCGCGTACAATGTTATGCCGCTGCGCACATTTTGCGAGTACCTGCAAATGCTTCAAGCGAAAATTGCGAAAGCAAACAAACACACGAACATACCATTCACACGCAAATGCATTCGCACACGCATACTCGTACAAACAGACGGCAGGATGTCGTGCAATGTGAATTTGCACCCAACACGGCGTGCCACCGCTGCAGCAGAGCGGCTGCCCAGCGTTGCACCTGTAGAGCACAGCAGTGCGCACGTATGCAGATGCGTACAGACGTTCACCCGACTTGCATCTGACGAGCCACTTTGACTTCGGGATACGAGCCCAAAGTCGCCTTCGTCACTGTAGCCTCAACAACGTTCGTGTGCCTCCGCAGAACTCGCCGAGAGAATTACTCAGTCGACCTAGTCGACCGCCCAATGCTCCGGTCGACGACTCCCTCATCGACCACAGCTTTCGTTGAGCAACTGCCTGGTCGACGAACCCCTCCGTCAACTAGCTCTATCAGCTGCTGTTGCCGAGCTCCCCTTGTCAACTGCTGTTCACATATCAGGTCGACGGACTCCACCATCGACCTCTCCGTCGAAATGCTCCTCCTGGTCGACGGCCCGTCCGTCGACCAGCCTGGTCAGCTGCCGCTGTCGAGCTCACTGGTCGACGGCTCCAGCCTTGTGACAGGCCTGTGCAGGTCGACGACCATCTCGTCGACCTGCCCCACAGAAGGAAGCCGTCGAGCACCCCCAGTAGACGGCAACACCACAGTGATCCCCTGCAGCTCGACAAAGCCCGTTGAGCAGCTCCTTCACTATGAACGGTCGGCTGCTTCTCCCGTCATCCAACCTGAACGTCGGCGTTACCCAAGCTAGGGCCGGGCCAACACTCCATTCTCGTTAACACTCCCCTGCCGTGCTCACGCGTGGGCTCCCAGCCTAGACGGCAGTACTCCACGGAGAAAACTCGTCCTTGGCGTGCACCCCACACACAGCACGCCGTCACCGCGAGTGCTGGTCACTCCTCACCGTGAGGCCGATCCCCAGCATGCTGCAGGCGAACGCGATGTCCGACATTGTCGTCGTTGTTGGGTGCAAATTCACATTGCACGACATTCTGCCATCTGTTTGTACGTGTATACGTGTACGAGTGCATTTGCGTGAATGGAGTGTTCGTGTGTTTATTTGCTTTTGCAATTTCTGCTTGAAACATTTGCAAGTACGCGCGCAATGTGCGCTTCAGCACGACATTGTACGCGCTAAGAACAGTGCAAGCAGAAAGGTCGGGCTTGCAAAGGAACCCTATATGGAAGCTTTGCAGTTGAGTATAATGGAATGCTACGCCAAATGCTGTCCGAGCCATAACTCTGTAATGGCAGAACTTTTCGTGAGGCAACTTGGCTCATTTTAAAGCTCTTGGAGCGAGCTTCGATAAAGAAAATACTCAACTTAATCTGATCAACGGTTTGCATGATATGTTGCGCGACGTTCAAGGTGCTCTTGCTATTTTGGCAAAGTTATTCTTGATCCCTCTCTGTACAAACTCGGAACTGAGGATAGGGCCTGGTCTTGTACCAGGCACCCAAGGACCCTTTGAGGTGACCTTGAGGAGAGGTTTTAGTTTGACTTTATTAGGCCCTTACACCAATAGTCGTCACCGCGAACTGCAGCGAACCTTCTGCCCGTACTCCTCTTGGCGCTCCCACGCCTCCTCTTCGTCGAATCTCAGTTCGGCGTAGGCGTCGACCGAGACCTGCATCTTCGGGATGCGCTCGGAATGCTCCTCGTCAATGAAGCGCCTGCGCAGCTTGTCTGCGTAGTGCTGGTGCAGCCACAACATCCTTGCCAGCCTGTCACGCATGATCTCCAGCCCAAGGTACTTCAGCATAATCGTCGAGCTCTCACGTCGCCGGTCTTGAAGTAGAGCGCCGTATTAGCCTGGCTCTTCTTCCAGCCAGCGCCCAGCAGCACACCGTTGAAAGCTCTGTACCACAGCAGCGGTGACTGCTTCAGCCCGTAGAGGCTTGAAGTAAAACGCTGTGTTGACCTGGCTCTTCTTCCAGCCAGTGCCCAGCAGCACACAGTTGAAAGCTCTGTACACCAGCAGCGGCGACTGCTTCAGCCCGTAGAGGCTTTTCAGCAGCTTGCACACCCGACCGGTCCCGTCGTCGAAGTAGTCCGGCTCGCACATGTACAGCACCCAGTCGAGCTTACTCTGCATGAAAGCGTTCTTCATGTCGAGTTGCATCAGGTTGAGGTCGAGGACGGCGACGATGCTGAGGAAGATCCTCAGCATGATGTAGCTGCTAACCGGCGAGTACGTCTCGTCGTTGTCGGCGCCGTACACCTGCGTGAAGCCCATACCGATGAGACTGCGGATCTCCTCGTCCATGGCGGCCTTCACCGCCTCACCCTTCCAGCTCGCCAGCGCATTCTTTACTGTCATCGTTGCGATGTCCCAGCGGTGTTCGGGGTCGGCATGCACGTCGTGGTTGAGCTTCGGCAGGTCGACATCAGCTTCGGTGTCGTCGTACAGCAGGTCATTGTGGGGGTCGTCATACACCGTGGTGAAGGCAGCCTGTGGCAGGCAGGCATGGTAGCTCAGCCACTTTGGGGCCTCCGAGTTCGACCTGAGCGTCGCAGCTCAGGCTTTTCGACCAGAACCTCCACCACGTCGCTGTCAGTGGATTCTTCTCCTGCCGACAGTTCCCTTTCCTCGTCACTGTTTTCATCGTCAACCAGCTCTTTCGTTTACAGCTCCCCTATCGAGTGTCCCGTCTGCTGCTCCCTTGTCGACTGCACTCCTGCTGCTGCCTCCTGTTCGGCTGGCTCCCCTGTCTGCTGCTCCCTTGTCATCGACGGCTTCTCGTCCTTGTCGACGAGCTTGGCGCCTGTCGGCCACAGGGGACGCCTCAAGGCTCCCCTCATCACCAGTGGTTGACGCAGGTGTCGATGTAGGCCGATCTGTGACGGGGGTGGGTGGAGCAAGAATAGGGGGTGGAGGAAGAACTTTCTCGAAGTCTGGATCAGCAGGCTCGTCAACTTCGGCAAGCAGCGGAACCGTCGCCGTCGAGCTGTCCGTCGGCGGGTGTGCCTATGTCCGCCCTGACGCCGGCCCATACTTCGCCTTCGACACCTCCAGCGATGGCGTCTCGTAGAAGATCACATCGACCGACGTGACCACCATATTGTCAGTCAAGTCTAGCACATCCCAGCCCATACTCTCCGGCAACACGCCTAGGTGAAGCCCCCAGCGAGCCTTCGGTGCCAGCTTCCCACCGCACTGCTGCTCGAGAACCATGAACTGCACCATGCAGCCCTACACCCACGCCAGCGTGAGGTCTGGCTTCTTCCCAGTCAGCAGTAGGCACTGCGTCATCCCCGGTGGCGGCGTCGACCGCTCCAAGCCGTTGCGCACCCAGACGGCCTGTCGTAGGGCGAGGTGCCACCAGTGGTGCTGCACGCCCATGTGCAGCAGCATCGTCCCCGTGGACTCGACGGCCGTGCGCATCTCCCGCTCAGCCATGCCGTTATGCTGCGGAGTGTATGGGCACGTCATGTCGTGGACGATGCCTTTTCCGTTGATGAAGTTGGTAAACTCCTCGATGAGCTCCCCTCCTCGGTCTTAGTGGAGCATCAGCACCGACTTCTTCGCCTGCCGCTCTACCAGCACCAGCCACTTATGAAACTCCCGCAGCATGTCTCTTTTTTTAGCGACCAGCATTGCCCACATGAACCGAGTGGTGGGGAGGGTAGTGATGGCACTTGTGATTAGACTCTTGATAGGTACCGTCATACCCCGGATATAAGCGCCACCCGCGGATAAGCGCCTGGCGCTTTTAATTGGCGTGTGGCGCTTATATCCGGTGCTCGATTATAAGCGCATACCTAAAAGGCTTACAGATTATAACCGCATACCTATACCGTACACATTATAACCGCCACCGTGTTTTTTTGTTGTTTTTTTTATTTGAAGACATTTTATACATTTAATCCACTAGCATATCATGTTAGTTAATCTACAACTAGTTTATCTACTTCTAGTTAATCTACTTCTACTTACGAGCCTCACACAGGCTTCACCATTTTCTAGAAATCTACCCTACTCTAATCATCAGCTGCAGTGGGGTCATCTGGGTCGGCCTCAGAGTCCGACTCAGGTTCCTCTACGTTGTTGCAGAAGAAACCGTCTGCTGCAATTTCATCATCCATGTCAACCTCCTCGCCCTCGAGCTCGTCTCGCCTGTGTTGCAGGCAGAGCATGTCCTGGGACCCATCCAGGGCGTTGCTGATGCCGCAAGTGAGGAACGCCCGTTGAATGAGCTCCTTGGGCACGGACTTCCAGGCCGCCGAGATCCACTTGAGCGTCAGCTCGACAGGAGGCTTCTTGATGTTGCCTGCCACGCAAATCCACTAACCAGGTCAGCACGGGTTAAAGAAATAAAAACATAATCAGTGCTGCACCTCTCACCTTTGTTCGTCAAGGTGTCGACCCCCTCACGCTCAAACCACTCCTGGTAGAGCTGGCGAACGGCGGCCTTGAAGGAGCGGTTAACCGCGACGTCGAGGGGTTGAATCTCCGAGGTGCAGCCAGCAGGGATAACCGCAGGGACCAGGTTGAGCTCGCCAAACTTCTTCTTCACCTCCGGGGTCAGGTGCCCGCGGTACGAATCGAGGACGAGCAGAGCCTTGCGGGGACGGACTCCGAACTTGGGGTTGATGTACGGCTTCACCGCCCCGTCCAGCCACTCGATGACCCCGTCCGCGTCCATCCAACCGTTGGGATGGACCCCCACGTGGATATCTGCACAACATCAAAACGACGATGTTAGTTACCGTACGTTTATTACCTGACATGAACATGCCACCGCGTAATCGACGTGTGCTTCATACCTGAAGGAAAATCTCCTTTTGGGACGGTCTTCCTTTTGAAGAAGACCCACGGCTTCAACTTCTCCCCGCTGGCGGTGCAGGCGAGCATCATGGTAACCCGCTCTTTCTGGTAGCCGCCGCTGCGGACGGGCACGGAGCGCGAGCCAACCTCTTCAACGGTACGTTCGGATGGCATCTCAAGCCAGAGGGGCGTCTGGTCCGCATTTAAGATCCACGGCAGGTCGATCTTGTACTGGCGGCGGGAGTGACGCACGTACGTCCAGAAGCTCTTGACATCAGTCTCGCAGTCTGGGACACGGGATGGGAGGAACAGAAATCACAAACACAGAGTGAGAGCCGTGAATAGACGGTTCATACAAACAACAACACCACCAAATAACTCACTTGACGAGAGCTTCTGGCCGACCCGGGTCTTCGCTCTGGTCGTCAGGTTCCAGCGGCGGCGAAAGCGCTGAGTCCACCGCTGAGAGCCGGCCCACTTTTCACCTGGGTGTAACTCTTTCATCACCTCGTGCGACCACTTTTGCAGTCGTGCGATCGAGACGGCGAGGCACTTCTTGCGGTGGGCGAGAAACCTCCGGTACATCTCCGCTTCCATGTCCCGATACCACGAGCACCTTCCGCGGCCGTGCAGGCGACAGCGTGCACCGTGCGCGCCCTCAAGCTCAGCTTTGCGGTTCTTCCACTCCGTGAGACACCTTCGAGAGATGCCGGATTCGCGAGACATGCGCCGCACACTCATCTCTCCGTTTTCGAGCTTCAGAATCCATTGCAGCTTCTTATGCGAGGTGTAGGAATTGCGCCTGTGCTTTGTCGGCCTGTGCCTGGGTGAGGGAGGACGGGCATCACGATTATCGCGAGATGGGTGGGGCCTTTTTTTATTCGGAGGGGGGAAGGAGGGAATCGGAAGGTGCTCGGGGAGACCGTCAGCAGCCCAGAACTCCACGTCGTCGTCTGCACCTGTTGCGGATTCGTCCAACGGGCAATCAGCCAGCGCTCCCCACCGTGGCTCCGGTGCGGAGGAAGATCCTTCGCCGCCGCTGCGTTCAGGGTCGGACAGGAAGGCGTCGAACGCCGAGTAGCCAGGGGGGAGGAGAAGCTGCAGAACCCCCTGTCCCGGAACACCAAAAGCAGCCGGGACGGGAGGGGCCGGAGGAACGGGAGGAATAGGAGGCGCCGGGGGAGCGGGGGGGGGTAGGAGGCGTAGGAGGAGTGGGAGGAACGGGAGGCACTACTGGTTGTGATGGAGGGATGGGCGCAGGGCGCGACTGCCATTGAGAGTAGTCACGGGTGTCTCTGCGGGTACTTTCTCTAGCAGCAGGTTGGCGGCGGAACAAGAAATGAAAGCCTGGAAGGCCCGCCATGGCCACGGCAGGCCAAACGAACAAAGAAAACTGAATCAAAAGCTGAGAATGAGGGCCGTATGAAGCCCTCGCCCGAGACCCCTTCAGTTTTGCGGCCCGGCTTCCTCTGCGGGGAAAGTCCAGCCACAGTCAAGATTCCCCGCAGAGGAGCTGAGCTGGGAAGCTCTTTGCCTCTGTGGCAGGGAATCTTGATGTTGATGGGCACGTCGTGGCTGAACCACGACGTGCCCACGATCGCATGCAACCATGATTGGGCTGCTGTGATGCGAAGTACGTGTGCGCTGGCATGGGCCAGGTTCACATTCGATGAACCTGGCCTGACCAACAAGGCGTGGAAGGCGTCATGCCACGCCTTGTTGGTCGTTTCACGCGCAAAGCATGCACAATTTCGAACGTTCTCGACTCAGGTGAATTCGCCTTTGAGAATGCTTCGATTTGGTATATTTAAAAACAAATTTCATTTTTGACAGAACATAACCACCGGCGCTTATAATTTTGCTATAGTATAAGCCCACCCCCTAAAAAAAATATGTTTTATTAGTGCCCCCCATGGGGGCTTATCTGGGGTATGACGGTACTCCGAGTCCTCGCCAACTTCACTAGGGCCAACTTCACCCCGCTCGGCAAATATATTCCTAAAGGTGGTTAGGACGACGGTCGTTTTTAAGAGGGTACGTTTCAGACTTCTCAGACGAGTTAGAGCTGAGCAAAAAGTGGGTCTCAATAAAACTTCAAGCGATGCACTGCGATCTCACTGCGGCAGTTTGCTTACATCTCGACACTTGATTGACACATTCATAGCCTTCAAATTCTGGGAGTTCACTGGTCAAGCCAGAATCGGGTTCGGGGCGCTTCCCGAAAGGAGTTGCAGGGCGTGAAATTGGCGAGGACTCGGTGTGTAGTGTCTAAATTCATTGTTTCTGTTCTACTGTAGAAGATTTAGTCCAACTTGAACAAGTGTATAAACATCAGCAAAGCGAAAATTTACGGTAGTATGAATATGACTTTTGCGAAACTCAAGTCTGAAGTTCATGACTACTCTATGGACCAAGTGTGATGGCTCAGAATGCCCTGAACCAATACCGTAATAGGCCCTGACATCCACGTGTTTCGTGCAAGTCAGGATGACATGAGCTTGCTGCTGATGCCTGCAGCCAGCCGGCGGTACGCATCGCTGTGCAGCACCGGTGGCGCCTGCTGCTGCTCACTGCGCTCCACCTCCCACACGTGCTGCTCCAGGGGACGGGCTGCTGCTGCCTCGCCTGCCAGCCCGTGCGCCACACCGCCTGCCTGCTCCTCCCTCTGCTCCATGTGCCACCCGCCTGCCTGCATATGACTCTCGCCCACCATATTGCTCAAACCGCTTCCATGCCTCTCCCTCCCCATCTCCAGGGGCACACACCCCAGTCCATGAACATGGCCGCCGCCCTCCCACCCATCACTGCGTGCCCCCCTGTCCACGCCACAGCCAGCGCCCCACCACCCCGCCACCACCCTCTCTGCCGCTGCTGCCACCTCACCTGCCCCTGCCCCGCCCGCCCCTTGCTCGCCCCACACCACCCACCGCCCTTCCCTGACTGCACCACGCACCCCTGCCACCAAGCCCGCACTGCCAGCACGCGCCTCGCCCCCCTCACAGCCTTCCTGCCCCCCCTCCCGCACACGCTGCTGCCCCGCCATCCCCCCACCCACCACCGCTGCTCCCACCCGTGCGCCAGGCAGAGAAGCCGCAGTGGCAGCAGCAGCGGATGGCATGCAGGGTGTGGCGTGGGCGTGCATGGGGGGCGCGTGCATGGGGGCGGCGTGCATGGGGGGGGCGTGCATGGGGTAGAGCAGCAGCGCCCTGGCCCTGGCTGCTGCTGCGAGCGCATGTGAGCCGCGCACGTTCTCCGCTGCACTGCCCCACTGCACAGCCGCGAGCATGGCAGGGCGGCATGTGAGGGGAGGGCCATGTCAGTGCGGAGAGGGGCGATGTGAAGCAGTGGGGAGAAGAACCACCATGAGATACAATGCGGAAAGCACTCTTTGTCAGCCATTGATACGATGCGGACACAACAGCTGTATGCACAGCACACGGCCCCACACAACAGGTGTGTGCACCCACCCCCAACACCCACCCGCCTGGCGGCCTCCTTGAAGGCCTCGCGGTGGTCCATGTCCGCGTTGCCCGCCCGCAGGCGCATCATCTCATCCCTGTGCACGGCATGGCGGGGCGGCGGACACGCGGCGAGAGAGAGACGCGAGGGACAGGCAGAGGACGGAGCCGAGCAGGTTTCAGGCACGTGGAGAGAATGCAGAGGAGGGATGGAGCAGAGCAGGTTTCAGGCACGTGGAGAGAATGCAGAGGAGGGATGGAGCAGGAGGAGCAGAGCAGGTTTCAGGCACGTGGAGAGAATGCAGAGGAGGGATGGAGCAGGAGGAGCAGAGCAGGTTTCAGGCACGTGGAGAGAATGCAGAGCAGATGGGATGGAGCAGGAGGAGCAGAGCAGGTTTCAGGCACGTGGAGAGAATGCAGAGGAGGGATGGAGCAGGAGGAGCAGAGCAGGTTTCAGGCACGTGGAGAGAATGCAGAGGAGGGATGGAGCAGGAGGAGCAGAGCAGGTTTCAGGCACGTGGAGAGAATGCAGAGCAGATGGGATGGAGCAGGAGGAGCAGAGCAGGTTTCAGGCACGTGGAGAGAATGCAGAGGAGGGATGGAGCAGGAGGAGCAGAGCAGGTTTCAGGCACGTGGAGAGAATGCAGAGGAGGGATGGAGCAGGAGGAGCAGAGCAGGTTTCAGGCACGTGGAGAGAATGCAGAGCAGATGGGATGGAGCAGGAGGAGCAGAGCAGGTTTCAGGCACGTGGAGAGAATGCAGAGGAGGGATGGAGCAGGAGGAGCAGAGCAGGTTTCAGGCACGTGGAGAGAATGCAGAGGAGGGATGGAGCAGGAGGAGCAGAGCAGGTTTCAGGCACGTGGAGAGAATGCAGAGGAGGGATGGAGCAGGAGGAGCAGAGCAGGTTTCAGGCACGTGGAGAGAATGCAGAGGAGGGATGGAGCAGGAGGAGCAGAGCAGGTTTCAGGCACGTGGAGAGAATGCAGAGGAGGGATGGAGCAGAGCAGGTTTCAGGCACGTGGAGAGAATGCAGAGGAGGGATGGAGCAGGAGGAGCAGAGCACCCACCGGATGAAGAGGTTGTAGGTGGACGCCTTGCGATGCCTCTTGACAGCGGCTCCTCCCTCCCTCCCTGCCGCCTTGCTGCTTGCCCTGCCACCCCTCGCCTCTCCCCCCCTGCACCTCTCCTCCTTCCCGCAGCCATCACCCACCTCCTCTGACCCCTCCCTCGCCACTGCTTTACACCCTGCCATGCCATGAGAGGGTGCACATGCCATGAGGGTGCACATGCCATGAGAGGGTGCACATGCTATGAGAGGGTGCACATGCCATGAGAGGGTGCACATGCCATGAGAGGGTGCACATGCCATGAGAGGGTGCACATGCCATGAGAGGGTGCACATGGCATGAGAGGGTGCACATGCCATGAGAGGGTGCACATGCCATGAGAGGGTGCACATGCCATGAGAGGGTGCACATGCCATGAGAGGGTGCACATGGCATGAGAGGGTGCACATGCCATGAGAGGGTGCACATGCCATGAGAGGGTGCACATGCCATGAGAGGGTGCACATGCCATGAGAGGGTGCACATGCCATGAGAGGGTGCACATGCCATGAGAGGGTGCACATGCCATGAGAGGGTGCACATGGCATGAGAGGGTGCACATGCCATGAGAGGGTGCACATGCCATGAGAGGGTGCACATGCCATGAGAGGGTGCACATGCCATGAGAGGGTGCACATGGCATGAGAGGGTGCACATGCCATGAGAGGGTGCACATGCCATGAGAGGGTGCACATGCCATGAGAGGGTGCACATGCCATGAGAGGGTGCACATGCCATGAGAGGGTGCACATGCCATGAGAGGGTGCACATGCCATGAGAGGGTGCACATGCCATGAGAGGGTGCACATGCCATGAGAGGGTGCACATGCCATGAGAGGGTGCACATGCCATGCGATGAATGGGTACACGGGGCGGGCCGAGGCATGCAGCGAGGGGGAGTGAGCACGAGCTGCTGGAGCGTGCAGATGGGAGAAAGAGGCACGAGCAAGATGGGAGAAAGAGGCACGAGCAAGATGGGAGAAAGAGGCACGAGTGGGTGGGCGTACCAGTGACAGTAGCGGGTGGGCGTACCAGTGACAGTAGCGGGTGGGCGTACCAGTGACAGTAGCGGGTGGGCGTACCAGTGACAGTAGCGGGTGGGCGTACCAGTGACAGTAGCGGGTGGGCGTACCAGTGACAGTAGCGGGTGGGCGTACCAGTGAGAGTGGCGGCTCGCTTGCGCTTCCTGAGCGCTCGCTGCGCCCTCTTGCTCTCCGCCGCACTCCCCGCCCCACCCACCCCTCCATCGCTGGCCGGTGCCGCCTCTTGCGAGTCAGCAGCGACGGTGAGGTGGGCCGCCGTGAGCGGCAGGGAGGGGTGCGATGGTCCGGTGGTACAGCGCAGCGCAGCGGGCAGGTGCATGCGCGGGAAGAGTGGCTGCCGGGGGGGTGGGACGAGGGGCGGATGAGAAGGACTGGCAGGAATCAAGAAAGAAGGGAAAGAGGGTGGGTCTGACAGTAGAGAGAGAGAGATGAGGAAGGGGAAGGGGAGGAGGATGAGGAGTGCGAAAGGCAACACTCAGGCGTCCACCAGGCACGTACCTCATGGCCCATGCCCTCCAGGCACGTACCTCATGGCCCATGCCCTCCAGGCACGTACCTCATGGCCCATGCCCTCCAGGCACGTACCTCATGGCCCATGCCCTCCAGGCACGTACCTCATGGCCCATGCCCTCCAGGCACGTACCTCATGGCCCATGCCCTCCAGGCACGTACCTCATGGCCCATGCCCTCCTGCAGCGCCATCTCCCCAGCAACAGCCAGCTGGCCTCGCTTGCCACTCCCCACCGATGCTATCGCCCCACGGGGCACAGCAGGCAGCACACGGCGCGGTGTGCGTGCCAGCCCAGCGCTGTCACCCGCTGTGGGGCTGCCGTCGCACCACGTGCGCTCCACGGACTCCACACGCGCTGCCAGCGCCTCACCGCACGCGTGCACAGTGCGCCCAGCAGGCAGCGGGGCGAGCGCCCCTGGCGGCGCGTCATTGCTGAGCGCTCCTCTGTGGGCCCCCCTCGCCCCCCCGCCAGCAGCGGCAGATGCCACGTGCACCCCGGCGCCATGAGGCGGTGTGAGCGGGCGAGCGCAGCGCGTGCGAGCGATGGCGGGCAGGGCGTTGGAGGGCAGCGCGAGGAGCGCGGAGCAGTGGCCGCAGGAGAGCGTGCAGATGGCCGCAGCGGGGATGGCGGCCGGCATGTCCACCTGAGAGGGTGCGAGAGCGATGGGGACGGGGCGATGATGGTCGGCCACGTGATGAGGCGATGGGGGCAGCGGCATGAGAATACGAGGCACGGAAAGAAATACAAGGTGAAGGAAAGAACAATTGTAAAGGAGAGAAGTGAAGGAGGGTGCAGACCTGAAGCAGCGAGGAGCAGTGGACGCACGTCACAAGGGCCGCAGCAAACGGCCCCTCCACCTCGCTGTCGCCCACCGCCCAACCCCCCGCCCCCTGCTCCCCACCCTCCACGCCCTCCCCCATCTCGTCTCCGCCTCCAACTGGCTCCACTGATGCTGATGCTGCCCTCTCCCGTTCGCTCATCGCCTCTGCTGCCACGCTGCCACGCGCCACTCCCTCCGCATCGCCCCTGCATCTCCCACTGCCACTGCCACTGCCGCCAGCAGCAGCACTCCTCGCCCGCGTGCCACCGCCCAAGCCCCCGGCGCCAGCACTGCCACTGGCGTCGCTGGGCAGCCCAGAGCCCAGGCGCGCCCCCAGGGCGTGCCACACGCCCGACCCACACGCAGCGCCGTCGGGGCTGCAGCACGCGGCGCCGAGGCCAGGGCTGGCGGGCAGCGAGGGGGCGCCCCCAGCGGCGGCCACCAGGTCGCCGCACGAGCCGATCTGGGAGATGTCCGCCGCTCCCACGGCGCCCTCGCCTGCACTCCCCCGCTGCCCCGCCCCGAGGCGGTTGTGAACGGTAGGGTGCATTGGAGGGGCATGCATGGTAGGGCAGGCGGGCAGATGCAGGGGAGGGAGGGCGAGGGGCGGTAGGGAGAAGGGAGGGAGCAGGTCCCAGTGGGCGTCGTCGTGCAGCACGTGCAGCCAGTCGTCTGCTCCACCTGCTGCTGCCATGCCCTCCACCCCTGCAGCAGAGCGCTCCGTGCCCGCCACAGTGGCTTGGTTGCTCCCGTGGGCAGCATGAGCAGCGATGGGGAGAGCAGTGGCACTCGAGGCAGCGGCAGCAGAGTCTGGATCCGCGGCAGTAGGGGCAGTGGCGGCAGCAGCAGGGGCAGCGGGGGCGGTAGAGGGACTATATGAATCAGCACTGGCATCGGCACTGGCAGCACCAAGAACAGCACGATCGTTGGTGTGACTGGGTGCTGTGGCTGCTGCCTGCCAAGCTGTGCTCCCACCCGCCCATGGCGCCTGCTCGCCCTGCTGTCCCTCTTCGCCTTCCTTGCACCTTCCGCCTCCTCCTCGTACCTCGCCTTCATGCCACTGCCCGCCTTCCTTTCTCCCTTCGTCGCCCTCAGCTGCTCCTCCATCGCTGTTCCCTCCCCTCATGTCACCCGCCTTCCCCTCACCCGCATCGCCGTCATCGCCGTCCAGCAGCAGGCGAGTCACGTCCGCCAGGGCCAGCTGCCCCATTCGCCGCATCGCGTCGCCCTCGCTGCCAGCGATAGCCCACTCGTCGCGCTCCTCGCTCCACGCCATGCCTCTCTCCCAACCCGAGCGTCACTCGCGTCCGCCCTCGCGCTCTCGCCACTCCTCGCGCCCTCTCGCACAGCCGCGCTCTCGCCGCGCCACACGCGCCGTCGCTGCTCTTACAGTGGTTGAGCGAGTGAGCGACAGAAGACGAGCGCAGTGGGTAGCGGCAGCAGCAGGAGTTGGCGGCAGGCGGGGAAGGCTCGGTGGATGCGACGGTGGGAAGGGGCGCCACGCGATGAGAGACGAGGCGTCGTTGCTCGCCTCGCCGCACGCGTCTCCTTTAAACGCCCCTCCCATCCCCTCGCCTCTCCCCACTTCCTCTCAACAGCGACTCGCTGTTCTGCGCTCGCGTGAAGCCCAGCGCATTTCCTGATTCCGCTGGGTGGCGTGAGGGCCGCGGAGTGGCGGACGCTGAGGCGGAACAACGCACCCACCGAACCGCCCACATCTGCTCCGCCGCCTCCCCCATCGCCCGGCCACACACCGCCCGCCTTATCGCTCCGCCGAGCAACGCCGCGGCGAAACCCAGGTGGTGGGGGGGCTGGCGCGCCAACCTGGAAACTACATGTGCGCGACGCATTCGCGATGAACATATCGCTCGGCGACTTCAGCGGCCCTCTGATTGGCCAGGGGCCACACCGTACGCCTTTTCGCGACGAAATGAGCAGCCCTGTAGGCCGACTCGGAGGGGAGCGTTGTGCGATTTACAGCTCGGCGGCGCGAGGTAGGGGGAGCAGCAGCGCGACGTGAGAATCAAGAACACACCCTGCTCTGAGTGGGTAGACGCTCGGCACATCCTCTCCTTGGGGAAACTCGAAGCACGCACCAACCTTCGATAGGTCCGCCACTAGGTACATTCCCTGGGATACGTTGAGTTATAAAAGTGTTTTGAGTTTGTTACAAGTTGTTACGAGTGCAATTGAGCGAGCGAGCAAGAATTGCACTCGAAGCAAAACAGTACATTGAGCGAAGGTATGAGCGAAGAATATATAGCGAAATACAGTGGTAACGGTAATGTGTGAAATGGGGTGCGCTACGGGCCTAGCGCCGAGGCTGGGAATTGTCGAGGCGGAGGTCCGGATCGCGGGTTACCAACCTAATCGTGAGGTTGGGTCGTGTCGTGAACAGTGGCGGGAACAGTGGTCGATGCGAGTGTCGCGGGTGGTAACGGTGCACTGTTGAGAGTGTTGGAAACAATAAGTCTTAGTGCGCTTCTGTCGTGTCAAAACCCAAGACACTAGCGAAGCAGTCCAAATCGAAGCATCGAGTCAAACCTCGGAGGTTAGGGTAACCGCCTGGAGGTTACGGGAAAGTCAAAGGACAGCGACCTTTGACTCGACAAATACAGCGCGACAGTTAAGGACACACAACTGACTCGTTACAGAGCAGTTGCCCGAGTCGCACTGTATCGAATCGCAACAGCAAATACAGTTATCTATCCATTCGTATTCCCTGTACTCTTATATAAAACCTTGTATTTGCTTGTTTAATTTAATCCACTTTGCTCTCACACACTAGTGCAAGGTCGGTTCACAAGTTTCATTAAACGCTTCCGCTATTACAAAGTTTCTTACTCAGAGTCATCCTCTGCAAAGATCCTTAAGGGCTTTCTCAGCCCAACATGGTATGAGAGCTGACAGGGGAAAACTCTAACTTTCTTTTAAGATCATTACAAGACATGGCAACAAATAAGGAAAGGAGCTCCCCTAATGGCTCCTCGGGCACTACTCCTACTCCACCGCCAGCCTCTGGCCTGCAGACAGAGGAAGGCACGGCAGCAAGACCAAGGGGAACGTCAACCGAGACCCCCACGAACCATCCTTCTGACTTCGACCAGAGCATGATGGAGAAATTTTTCTCCTTCATGTCCTTCTACGAGCAACACCAGCAGTCGGGACCTGCACAGACACACAACAGCAACAACGGAGCGACACCCATGAGCCTTTACGGGTCGTCATATGCGCGAGGGAATCAACAGCAGCAACCCACCTTCGCCCCGTACGAGCGCGGGTCGATCAGCTTCCTGCCTCAACCTTCACCTACGCAAGACAAACCAATGGACGCTTTACAAGTTCAGTCGCAATTGGCGCATGTCCTGAAACTACAAACATCAAGACCTTTCGACGGAAAAGACTTCTTCACCTGGTCCTTTGAATTCGAGCTGATGATGGAGGGCGCGCAGATACTCGGCTTCTTCGACGGATCACCTGCAGTATCCAGCAAACGGCACACAGTATGAGAAGCAGCAGTATACGTATCAATCGATGATGGCGTACACTATTCTACTGAGAAACATTACACCAACTCAGCAGCAGAACATTCGCTCTTACCGGAACTTCAGCAACTCGGCGGAACTCGCGTACGGCCATCTGAAGAACCTGTATCAAGCAACAGACAGTGTAAACCAGAGCAGGTTAATGGCGCAATTGACAACAGTTGAAATGAAACCAGGAGAAAAGGGATTGGCGTATATCAGCCGATGTCGCGAATTGCGCGACAAGCTTCTTCGATGCGGAGGATCAATCTCTGAAGACGCCTTCGTGACAGTCATCATCGGTGGCCTTGGTCCTCAGTGGCGCGCCGCCAAAGCAATTCTTCGAGCACACGAGAGGATCTCCGAAGCGGCACTCTGCGCCGAAATCCACGCCGAGCAGCAGGATATGGACCTGCAAGAAGAAAGGCACAAGAAAAGGGCATTAGCACCGGAGTTCGCTTTCCATACTCAACGACGACACAACAACTACAACAACCGACAGCAGCAGCCGAAACCAGTACCTCCGTTTTGTCACATCTGCAAGACATCAGGACACCCACGCACGCATTGCCCGTCTCGTCAGACAACACCACAGCGACAACTGCGGCCTTCAAGCTCCCAAGTTGCTTCGACACAAGCAAGTCCGACAACCACGATTCAAGCTTCAACGACTTCAACTGAACAACCTGCACAAGGAGCAAGAAACATAGTCAACTGCATGGTCAAGATAAACGATTCTTGCATAACAGAGTCACCACCCCACTACTCACCAGAAGAGGAGCTCGACAACAGGACGCCCCGCCGCGAATCACTCCACCCGAATCCGACTTACGCCGCCATCGCTCAAAGTGAACCGTCCGGCCAAGACACTTGGTTTTTGGATAGTTGTTGCGGGCAACACATGTGCTCGTCCGGACGCTTCGTACAACGCGAACACCGACTCCAACGAGAAGTTGTTGTCACGGTCGCCAACAATCAAAACCTGCGCACACAACGACAAGGAGTGGTACAGCTTCAGTCAAGAGAAACAAATGTCATACTGCACATGTCAAAGGTACTCATCGCTGAAGGACTCGGTTACAACTTACTGAGTGTTAGCCAGTTGACGGCGAAGGGGATTCACCTGGAAGCCGACAGCACCACCCAAGAGTTCAAGCTATACCACGGGAGAGGCGGCCTCTACATCGGGAAGGCAGTGCTGAAGAACAACGTCTTCGTCCTCGACTTCGTTCCTGACCTGGGCACTGCAGACAGCGACGCCATCGTGAACTTTACCGACTGGACACACCCTCCGGATCTCGACCCCGACTTCAGCCCGGGAGGTTTCTGGTACTCCCACACTATCCCTGAAGCAGAACGAACACGAGCGTTAGCAACGATTCAACAAACACCAGAAGCAGAGACAACATCGACAGCAGCAACAACATCGGCAGCAGCAACAACATCGGCAGCAGCAGAGACAACATCAACAGCAGCAGGAACAACGACACCAGTCACAGTCGACGAAGCACCACCAACACCCGCGCAACAGCTGAATCCGACTCAACGTGAAGTCCACCGAAGCGCCAACTTCGTCGCCAGTTTTTACTCCAACTCCGACGCATACCAACGTTCACCCGGACACCGCGCCTCTGAAGAAATCTGGCACGCACGCACAGGACATCCAAGCAACACGGTTTTAAACAACACGATAAGAGCAGGAGTTCTTGACAAAGACTCCCTACTTCTACCCGACGGCAGAGGACTCCAAAAGGCACGAGGGACTTGCCTTATATGCCCCGAAGCTGACTTACCTCATCGACCGTTCGCTCCACATCACAACCCGAGCGCTCCAGCGTACGCACCACTCGAAAAAGTCTACAGCGATATCCTCTACAATCGCGAACCAGGACAAGTCAACTACATTTACACCATCACCTTCATCGACGCCGCCACTCGATACGTCTGGCATCGTAACCTACCTAGCCGCGACATGGCGCTCGCAGCATTCGCCGCCTGGCTACCGATAGCAGAGAGAGAGTCTGGAACGCAACTGAAAAGCTTCCAGTCAGACGGAGGTGGCGAGTACACCTCTCAGCGCTTCAAGCAGTTCCTGGCGGAAAGGGGGATCAAGCAACTCCTCTCCCTTCCCTACGCACATCAGCAGCAAGGTGTTGCAGAAAGAATGAACAGGACTCTGCAGAACAGCATGCGCAAACTGTTACGTGGCATGCGGCTACCCAACCACCAGTGGCCAGCAGCAATGGACCATGCTGTCATGCTGCACAACTTGTTGTCGTCGTCGTCACTCCCGAACAACGCATCACCGCATCTGCTGTGGACAGGGAAGCAGGGCAGCACAAAAATGTTACGAGTCTTCGGGTGCATGGTACAGTACAGACCCCCAGAAGCACGAGCGGGAAGATTTTCGCAACGGGCACAGTGGGGACTACACCTCGGCATCGAGAAAAATTACAACGCGTGGAGAATCTTCGACGTCCACACAAAAGAAACAGTAGCAGCACGTGATGTGATCTTCTACGAACGACTCACCCTTCAGACGTACCTCGCCAACTTGCACGAGAATCGGGACCTCACCGGTGGTTTTCGTGGTGACCGAGCCTTCGCGTCAGCAGCAGATGAAGCAGAATGGGACGAGCAGAACGTCGACAACGCATCGTAGGAAGCCGGACCTCTTCCGTACTGCTCCGTCGACGTGCCCATGGATGAGGAAAATCCTCGCGACAGTAACAACGCCGAAGTCTTCTACCATTTCGCCGACAATGGTTACGTAACACCTGCGACAGTCAACACCAACGAAGCAGAAAGGGTAGGGCCAAATTTCATACCCGACCCAGAAGTGGGAGACGAAGCAGCTTATCCCGAGGATCCAGAACTCCCTCGATACTCACAGACTGGACTGCAAATCCTTGGTCTCGTCACCGCAGTCCATGGCGCCGCCATTCCTAAGGAGCCTGCGACGGTTCAACAGGCTCTGGAGGGGGAACATAGGGAGAAATGGCGTGAAGCCATGGACAAAGAGCTGAAGGCACTGGAGGAGCGCAAAACCTGGAAAATCGTTCCCATCGGCGTAGCACAAAATAAGACTATCCTTACCGGGAAGTGGGTCTTCCGTGTGAAGACGAAAGCTGACGGCACCATCGACAAATTCAAAGCTCGCTGGGTCGTACGCGGCTTTGACCAGGAGCACGGAAGAGATTACACCGAAACCTTCGCTCCGGTCAGCCGTCACACCTCACTCCGAATCCTCATCGCCGTCGCCGCCATGAAGAAAAAGAAACTGCGACAAATCGACGTCGCAAACGCATTTCTCTACGCACCTGTGGATGCAGAAATCTTCGTCGAGCTCCCGCACGACTCCCACGGCGAACCCAACCGAGTCTGTCAACTGCTTAAGTCGCTCTACGGGATCAAGCAGGCACCGCGACTGTGGCAGCAGTACCTACACGCCCGCCTCATTCGCATCGGTTTCAAACAACTCCCGCATGACCAGGGCATGTATTGCCTCACAAAGGGAAGTGACTACGTTCTCCTAATCGTCTACGTGGACGATCTCCTCTACATTGGGTCAACCGACGGCATCGCCATGTGGTTCGAAGGGGAGCTTCAGAAAGATCTCACGCTCACGGTCTCTTCTACCGTTACGCAGTACCTCGGGCTCAACATCCGCGAGGAAGAAAACGCAATCTATCTAAGCGCCGAGAAGTACGCCGACACCATCGCGAAACGCTTCAGCCTCACACCAAGCGCCATCTCCACGCCTTACCGCTACACGTCAGGAACCGAAAAGGGACGATCTACCCTACTCAAGCCCGCCGGCATACGCGACTATCAGAAGAAGCTCGGATGTCTTCTCTTCGCAGCAGTCACATGCCGTCCCGACTTATCCTACTCCGCGAGCCAGCTCGCCACCTATCTCAAGAAGCCTGAAGCAGAGCATCTGGCGGAACTCGATCGCGCTCTCCACTATTTCGTCAGCACCGCGACGATCGGATTAACTTATTACAAAAACGCAACTACACCGACCAAGCTAATCGGCTACGTCGACGCCGATCACGCCGGCGACACCGATAACAGGCGCTCACGCACCGGCTATGTCTACCGCCTCGAGCCTATCGGTCCTATCTCCTGGCAGTCGAGTAAGCAGGAGTTAATCGCACTGTCTTCAGCTGAAACGGAATATATTGCACTCTGCTCAGCCACCAAGGAGGGACTTTACCTTCGCGAACTGCTGGAAGAAGCAAAGTTAGCCGAGTTACCCAGCTTCACCGTGTTCTGCGACAACCAGTCAGCAATTCGCATCGCCAACAAGAACGGCTTTGCAAACAGGACGAAACACATCGCCCTGCGCTATTTCTTCGTGAAGGACGAGATCGAAAAGGGGAAACTCGATCTGTCATACTGTCCCACGTCTGAGATGGCAGCCGATTACTTGACCAAGAAGCTCGGAAAGCAGAAATTCGAATACTGCATGCTGCTGACTGGACAAGGCCACGTCACCTGCGGCGACACTCCAGAAGCGAAGGGGAGTGTTGGAAACAATAAGTCTTAGTGCGCTTCTGTCGTGTCAAAACCCAAGACACTAGCGAAGCAGTCCGAATCGAAGCATCGAGTCAAACCTCGGAGGTTAGGGTAACCGCCTGGAGGTTACGGGAAAGTCAAAGGACAGCGACCTTTGACTCGACAAATACAGCGCGACAGTTAAGGACACACAACTGACTCGTTACAGAGCAGTTGCCCGAGTCGCACTGTATCGAATCGCAACAGCAAATACAGTTATCTATCCATTCGTATTCCCTGTACTCTTATATAAAACCTTGTATTTGCTTGTTTAATTTAATCCACTTTGCTCTCACACACTAGTGCAAGGTCGGTTCACAAGTTTCATTAAACGCTTCCGCTATTACAAAGTTTCTTACTCAGAGTCATCCTCTGCAAAGATCCTTAAGGGCTTTCTCAGCCCAACAGAGAGTTCTTGGCGGGAACAGTGATGTACGAGCTGAGGAGGGACGCAAAGTAAGAAAAATGAATTTTCCTTACACTACACCACCCCCCTAAGGAGGCCCTCCTTACGAAAGCGCGTGTACATCCCGGAAATTGCAGCTGCGAAGATACTCGGTGAAGAAAGGGTGGTTCTCAATTCTATTCAGGGGGGGCCAGTTATCTTCGGTGGGTGTGCGATCTTTCCAGCGGATTAGAAGTTCGATTATGCGGGCTCCTCGTGGGTCACGAACTCGGTGGCTCAGTATTTTTTTGGGCGTGATGATTGGCCCTGTTGGCGGTCGGGTTAATCTGTTTGGGCGGTTGCGAGGCAGTTAGCTGGTGGATGGGACGTATGGGCGGAGAAGGCTGGCATGGAATGACGGGCTGACGTACCAGTCAGCAGGGAGGAGGAGGTGGGCGGTGACAGGGGTGATCATGTGGCTGATACAAAACGGCCCACAATATCGAGGGTGGAGTTTCGGGGTAATGGGAAGGAGGAGGTTTTGGGTGTCGAGGAGTACGAGGTCGTCGGGTTGATAAGTGACGGGGCGTCGGTGGCGGTCAGCGTTGCGTTTAGCGATGATGTTCGATTTTTTTTATTGCGTCTGCTGCTCGGGTCCGTGCTACATGTAAGATTTCTGCGAACTGTTGCGCTCGTGGTACTGGGTTGTCGGAATTCGAGGTCATGGGTACTGTAGGGTCTTGTCCGTGGTTCAGGTAAAACGGTGACTGTTGGGTCGTGGTGGATGGCGAGTTGTTGTATGCGAATTCGATGAGTGGCACTTGTTGTTCCCACATGATCAGGTCGTCGCACGTGGCTCAGATTAATTGCTCCATGGTCTGGTTTGTCCGTTCTGTCTGTCCGTCAGTTTCACGGTGGTACGATGAGCTGAACTGTAGTCGTGTGACGAAATGCTACCACAGGTTCCTCCAGAAGTTGCTGGTGAATTTAGTGTCGCGGTCGCTGATGATCGCCGCTGGTATCCTGTGCAGTCGAACGACAGTGGCGATGAAGAGGCGGGCTGTTTCTTCGGCTGTGATTGATTTCTTACAGGCTGCAAAATGTGCCATCTTCGTCAGACGATCGACGACGACCAGGATCACGTCATTCCCACTTGCTCCAGCCAGTACCCCCGTGACGAGCGCCATTCCCGCTCTGGGGGTGGTATCGGCTGCAATTGTCCTGTCGGCCGCTTCCGTGATGATTTCATGAGTTGGCAGGTGGGACACGATGCCACGTGTCGTTGCATGTCGGACAGCATCTCGGGCTAGTGATAATACCGCTGCAGCTGTTGCCGTGTTTTCTCTACTCCGAAATCGCCTGAGGTAACCCCGTCGTGTGCCTCCCCTAGTATCAACTCCCTTAGTAAAGTGTAGCCCGGTACCCAGATGCGATCGGTGCTGGCTTTTACGTAATAAATCCCCATTTGCTGCTGCAAAATGCTGCGAGTTGCCTCCGGTGAAGAATGGGTTTGTCTCATAACCGTGGGTGAATAGTCCTGGAAGTAGTGGGCTGGTCTGGGCAAGTAGTATGGCGTGGATTTGGGCAGTGGGCGGGTCAGTGCGTTAGCGATGCTGGATGCCCCCTTCTTGTAGGTGACCGTGTAATGGAAAATTGACTTGAGGAAATCGAGCCAGCGAACCTGTCGTGGGTTGAGGTGGGGCTGTGCGCAGAAGTACTGTAGAGATTTGTGGTCTGTCCATACTGTCACGTCTGCGCCGGTCAAGTAACAGCGCCAGACCTTGAACGCATGCACGATCGCGAGCATTTCGCGGTCGTGTAACGGGTACTTTTTCTCAGGCAGATGCAATATTCGTGACTCATATGCAATGGGGTGTAGGCCGTTGCCAAATTCATGTAGCAGTACGGCTTCGATGGCGATGTCGCTGGTGTCTGTAACTACTTCGAATGGGCGGTGTGGGTCGGCAATGCGCAGTACAGGCGGTGAGCAGAGAACATTTTTCAGGGCAAAAAAGGCAACATGCTCTTTCTTCCCCCACGTAAAAGCGATCCCCTTCCGTAGCAAATCCGTCAGTGGGGCCGTAAACCGTGCCATGTCGCAAACGAACCAACGCACATGATTAACGAACCCTAAAAAACTCTGCAGCTCCGTGATATTTGTCGGGGGGTGCCACGCTTTCACCTTGTCCAACTTCTTTGGGTCAATCTTGACGCCAGCCTCCGAAATAACGTGCCCCAAAAACTCTAACCTGTCAGGAAAAAAACTCGTACTTGGAGTCGGTCCTCGTCTAAAATCTTAAATACTGCTTCCAGATCTGCTAAGTGCTGCTGCTTATTTCGACTATAGACGAGGACGTTGTCTAGGTAACCTATCACGCATTTAAAAAAGGCGACCTAAACGCCTCGTTCATGGTCATATGAAATGTCGCTGATGCGTCGGTCAGCCCGAATAGCAACATGTCAGAATGTTCTTATCTAGCCTGTAGTGGGGTGCTCTATAGCGAGTACAACCCTGTTAGGGTTTGCTATATGTATCCCAACTGCTGCTAGTCAAACCTCTCTCTTCTTCATTCTAAACTTTCTCCTACCTCCTAACTTTCACATGCTATCAGAGCAGGTCGATCCCCTTGGATCGATCCTGTGGGTGGACTCACCACCTCACTGCTTCCGCTGCTACTGCTACTGCTACTCTCTGTGTTGCACGCCCCGTGGCGTGCAACGGACTTTTCATCCTGCCGCGCGCTCGGAGCGTGCGGCGGTTTTCTGCCCGCCGTGCGCCCCGAGGCGCGCGGCGGGTTTCTGCCCCGTCCCTCGCCGCGTCGCCCTCGGGAGGCGCTGCGACGGGCGACGGGGACCCGCGCGTCGCCCCCCGTCGCCCGTCGTGGCCTGCGCGCGGCCCATACAGGCTGCGCGCGGCCCGTACGGGCTGCGCCAGGCCCGCGCGCGGCTCGGGCCGCCTGCGCGCGGTTCGGGCGGCTGTGCCAGGCCCGTGGGCGGCCCGTTCTTCGCTGCCCCTGCCCTGCCCGCTGTCCCCCGTGCTTCTGATGGCACCCCACCCCTGCTGCTGCCCGTTCTCCGGCATTAGGGTTTGGGGTGGGGGGTATGGGGGTGCAGCTTCTGTGTGCCGTCCCCTGCTCCTCCTCCTCCTCCATCTCCCAGTGCTGCAGCTGCCGCTGAGGGGGGTGGACCTGTTGGAGCCGTCGGAGTGGTACTAAGGGGGGTGAAGGGGGAGTGGAGCTAGGGGTGAAGCAGGGGGTGTGTGTCAGGGGGAGTGGGACTGTTTGGGGAGGTTGAACGTAGGTTGCCGTCATGTCGCCAGCAGCACCTGTAGTCCGGGGAGTTGCTCCGGTAGCCCAGTCGCAGCCAGCTGTGCCAGTCGCCCGAGGGTCCGTTGCTCGTCTGCCGCTACTTTTAGCCGCGAGGCCAGTTACTCCAGTAGTCCGGAGCGTTGTTCCGGTAGCCGCTGTGCCAGTGTGTCTCCTGTTGCCCGTGTGTCTGCAGCTTCAGCCGTCGCCTCCTATCTCCTCTCCTCTCACAGTCCCTCCTCCTCCTCACTTGCCCGCTGTGACTACCACTAGCTCTGCTCATAATTGTGAACTTTAATCTGTTGCTTCTTGTACTTGTGCTCAGAATGTGTGGTGACATTGTGATCCACCCTGAGCTTGTTCTATGCCTGCTTGCTCTACTGATTACTCCCCACTTTGGCTATGGGGGTGTGTCAGAATGTTCTTATCTAGCGTGTAGTGGGGTGCTCTATAGCGAGTACAACCCTGTTAGGGTTTGCTATATGTATCCCAACTGCTGCTAGTCAAACCCCCCTCTTCTTCATTCTAAACTTTCATTCTCGTTCACTTTCTCACAACACGGTGTATTCGAATGACCCGTACCTAGTCCCAAATACTGTCTTGGCGCAGTACGATGGTTCGACTCTAATCTAATGGTAACCTCCCCGTAAATCAATTAAAAAAAAAAAAAACCGTGTTGTTCGCAGTTGGTCTATAAATTCGTGAAGGAGGGATGGGGTATCGCTCAGTGCTCGGTAGTCGATACACATGCAAAACCCTCCGTCTTTTTTCGGTGTGAATAGTATCGGTGCGGCGAACGGTGATGAGCTCGGTAGGATAAATTTTTTCTCTAACATGTAGTCTAACTGATTCCTCAGTTCGTCGAGCTCGGGCTGTGTCAGTTTGAACTGTCGCTGTACGGTTGGCTATGCCCCTGGTTCAAGTTCTATGCGGTGGTCGTGTGCTTCCAGAGTGTCCATCACCTTTGTGTCACCTACGTTCACAACGGTGACTACACGGCTGCCGGCCTACGAGCAACTTAGGTAAGTGACAACTATCTCGACTAGATTGAAAGGTAAATCGTGTGCCGTCCACGCTCACCGCACCATGCGGAGATAACTCTATCAACAAGAGCTTCTACGGGCTAGGCACGGGGCAAGAGTGATTTCTACGTTCGTTAACTTAATCGTTCTCTAGCACATGTGCATTCACGGGGCAAAACCGCAAAAGTTTCACTAGCAAGGGTTGAGAACAATGATCCAATAAAGTTGGCAAGACAAGACTACATCAGAGCTAGCATGCAAGCAGGTCGACTGCCAACGCAGCACGGTCGACCACGTTCCAGCACGACTTGGTCGACCGCGCTCCAGCAATGCAATGTCGCGGCCTGGCAACGCTGCTAGTCGACAGCGTGCCAACGTTGCAGGTCGACGGCGTGCCAGCGTTGCTCCTGCAGAACAGCACTGCACCTACTTCGCAGGTGCTCGCAGATGATTGGCGTGCTGTTCCTTGTCACCTGCACCGCGTGTTATAGTCATAGTAGGCTCAAATGTGCCTAAAACGAAAGATAGAGTGTAGAGCCGGATTTCTGCACAGCGGCTTTAAACGTTCATAGCGTTCTGGTCACAGCTTCACATGACCTGATTCAACTTGGATCTGGAGCGTCTTCCCTACAATAGGCAATTTAGATAACACGCTTTCATTAAGAATTGACGACACAGCGTTGGTTTGAACGAACGACACCATGGCAGCCTTTATAGTCTCAGAACACAAATTAGGAAGAGTTACGGGTTGGGAATGACTCCCAGCTCCTAAAAACCCCAAGAGCCGAGTTACAATGATGTAGAACAGTGTCACACTGTCCCCAACCACGAAGGGTCTCCAAAATAACCTTCACAAGGGCCTATATCAAGTGAAATGTTACACTACACAAAGAAATGCAACGATTCTCAATATCTTGAAGTGTACCCCTTTTTTCGTGTCTTGAATCTTGACACCAAGGCTCTGGTTCTTCATAAAAAAATCATCCTTGAGTTCTTGATGGGTCTGCTGCACACACCTGCAACATGCACAAACTTCAAAATAGAAACCGCGCGAGACACACAAACGACGACGTAGACACGCGACTAGCGATGAATCGCTATTGACTCGGCACAGACACATTCGAATTCACAAATCATCATGCACACACTATTATAAGCATGAGTATATATTATCTCAAGCCCTCATACCATTCCATGCACACACGCATGCACGCACATGGACAACAAGCCGAGTGCAAACAGTGGGGTTGCACCAATACAGCGCACACACCAAATCAACCTCGTGCTGATGACTGCATCTGATCAGCCACGTCGAGCTCGGGATACCACCACTGAGGTCGGTCTCGCCACTATCTGTCAAAGTTTAGAAGAAAGAAGAGGAGTTGCACTAGCAAGAATGAGGATACAAATAGCAAACCCTAGAAGGGTTGTACTCGCTATAGAGCACCCCACTACAGGCTAGATCATTTGATAACATTCTGACACACCCCCATAGCCAAAGTGGGGTGTAATCAGCAGAGCAAGCAAAGCAGTACAAGCTCAAGGTGGATCACAATGTCACCACACATTGTGAGCACAAGTTCAAGAAGCAGTAGTTTAAAATTGTGAGCAAAGCTAGTGGTAGTCGTAGCGGGCAAGTGAGGAAGAGGAGGGACTGTGAGAGGAGAGAAGATGGGAGACGTCGGCTGAAGCTGCAGACACACGGGCAACAGGAGCGGCTGGCACAGTGGCTACCGAGACAGCGCCCCGGACTACTGGAGTAACTGGCTTACGGGCTACGAAGAGCTACAGGAGCAACGGACCCACGGGCGACAGGCGCAGCAGGCTCTCTGGGCTACCAGGACAGCGCCCCGGACTACAGGTGCTGCGGACGACAAGACTGCTGCCTCCACTCAACCTCCCCCAGCTGCCCAACGCCCCTCTCACACACCCACTGCTACACCCCCTAGCTCCACTCCCCCTTCACCCGCATAGTTCCACTCCTCACGGCCCCCCCACACACACACCCCTGAGCGGAAGCTGCAGCAGCGGGAGACGGAGGAGGAGGAGGAGTAGGGGACGGCGCACACAACGGGCACCCCCACAACCGCCACCCTCACACTCCTCAGCCCAAAACCCTAATACGGGTTGCAAGGGGCAGGAGCGCGGGGGGACAGCAGGGTGGACGGCGCGCGGCCCCCAGGGCGCCACCACGGGGCAGCAGGGGGCCGCGTGTGGCTCCCCAGGGCGGCGCGACGGGGCAGCAGGGGGTCGCGCGCGAATCCCTAGGGCGCCGCGACGGACGGGCTGGGGCAGCGCGCGGCTCCCCAGGGTGCCGCAACGGACGGACGGAGGGAGCGCGCGGCTCCCCAGGGTGTCGCGACGGACGGGCGGGGGCAGCGCACGCCTTTCCAGGGTGCCGCGACGGACGGACGGGGGGAGCGCGCGGCTCCCCAGGGTGCCACGACGGACGGGCGGGGGCTGTGCGCGGCTCGCCAGGGGGCGCCAGGAAGAAGTAAGGGCCGCGCGCCCCCCGGGCGCGCGCCTCACAGGAAAACCGCCGCGCGCAGAAGACGCGCGGCGGGAAGAAAAAATTTCGCCTCGCGCTCCGCGCGCGGCAGGAAGAAAGGGTAGCGCGCTCGGGGCGCGCCACAGCAGTAGAGCAGCGGAAGCTTTAGGTGGTGGGCCCACCCACAGGATCGACCCAAGGGGGTCGACCTGCTCTGATAGCATGTCAAAGTTTAGAAGAAAGAAGAGGGGTTGCACTAGCAAGAATGAGGATACAAATAGCAAAACCCTAGAAGGGTTGTACTCGCTATAGAGCACCCCACTACAGGCTAGAGCATTTGATAACATTCTAACACTATCACCTGGGCGATTGTCGCACTCATCCGCATAACCTCGTCACCCAGGTAACCTGGTCGACCGGGCAACCACGTCGACCAGCTGCTTCTTAACGTGCCCGTCAACCACCCAAGTCGACGACACTTCTGGTCGACCAGCTGCAGGTCGACCAGCACACCTGTCAGCCGACCACACCCAGTCAGCTTCCACTGGTCGGCGTCACCCAAGTCGACGCCCTCCACCGGTCGACATCCCAAGTTGACCACCCGAAGTTGGCGCGCTCCCAAAATCAGCGCCTTTACAGTGGCCCCCGTGCAGGTCGTCCAGACCCGTCGACCAGCTCACCCACTAATGCAGATCGGCTGCACTCCTCACACCAGACCACGAAGTCATCTCCGCCCAAGCAAGGACGAGGCCTTCCACAACTCCCGTTGACACTCCCCTGCTGTGTTCATGCTTTGGCCCCCAGCCCATACAGCAGCACTACTCGGAGAATAGCTCGTCGGCATGCACCCAACACACAACACGCCGGTCACCGCACCAGCCATGCTAAAGGACACCTACTGCTGCACGTCGTTGTCGTCGTCGCCCACGTCGGACAGGCGCACTTGGCTGATTGCGACAGAGCAACGGTTGAAGGCCGGAAAGTGCAGTGCCTCCGTCAGGAAGTCGGTCGTCTGTTCAGTGGTCGGGGTGTACATCAGCGAAAACTTTCCGCGCCTCACCATATGCTGCAGCCAGGCCTGTCGCCGATCAATGTGCTTGAGGTTGCCTGTCAACTCCATGCCTTCGGCGACCGTGATGGTTGACTTGTTGTCCACCCGAAGGACAGTCGGCTTTCCAGCATCCAACTGCCGGAATTCTGTAAGAAGGAAACGAAGTCGACGTCCCTCCTTGCCGGCTTCAGTTGCCGCCACGTACTCTCACTCGGTCGACGACAACGTTGCGCAATTGATGCGCTGACTCCATCAGGAGACTGCGGCCCCTCCATAGACGAACACGTAGCCGCTCGTGCATGTCCAGTTTTGCTTGTTGCCGGCGTTGTTTGCGTCCACGTAGCTGACCAGCTCCAGCGTCTCCGGTCCACCGCTGAACTCTAGGGTGGTGTCATTGGTGTTGGCGAGGTAGGCGAGGCAGCGGTCAACCTCGCTCCAGTGCTGGTCGCTCCTAACCGTGAGGCCGCTCCCCAACTTGCTGCAGGCGAAGGCGATGTCCTGCTTCGTCGTCGTCGCTGCGAACTGCAGCGAGCCGACCTTCTGGCGGTACTCCTCCTCTTGTCGCTCCCGTTCCTCCTCGTCGACGAAGGTGAGCTCTGCGTAGGCGTCGACTGAGACCAGCGTCTTCGGGGTGCGCCCGGTCTTCTCCTCGTCGAGAAAACACCTACACAACTTGTCTGCATAGCCCTGCTAGTGGAGCCACAGATTCCTTGCTGGCCTGTCGCGCACGATCTCCAGCCCAAGGTACTTTTGCTGGCGAGATCTCCGGCCTCCAGCAGCTCCTTTAGCTCCTTCAGCATCGTGGCACTACTCCTGGCGGCGAGCAGGTCGTCGATGTAGACCAGCACCAAGCAGTCCACCTTGTCGTCGGCGACCTTGAAGTAGAGCACATCGTTGAGAGCCTTATACCACAAGAGTGGCGACTCCTTCAGCCCGTACAGGCTTTTCAGCAGCTTGCACACCCGGCCGGTCCCGTTGTTGAAGTAGTCCGGCTGGTACATGTACAGCACCCTGTCGAGCTTGCTCTGCACGATGGCGTTATTCATGTCAAGCTGCATCAGGTTGAGGTCGAGGACGGCGACGATGCTGAGGAAGATCCTCAGCGCGACGTAGCTTCTCACCGACGCATACGTCTCGTCATAGTCGGCGCCATACACCTGCGTGAGGCCTTTCATGACCAGCCTCTGTCAAACTCATATGCTATAGTCTGTGTAGGCTGTAGTGGGGTAGACAATATGGGGTATAACACTTTTAGGTTTTCCTACTTGTACCCACCTGCTTGCTAGTTCATTCACTCCTCATTCTTCACATGGTATAGAGCAGGTTCCCTCGTGGGAACGCTTCTCAGGGCCCACCACCTAACTCGATCTTTTTTCCTGCACGAGGCGCGCCCCGTAGGCCGCCCTCACGTCGCGCCCTCTTAGAGGCCCCTCGTCGCCGTCCTTTGCGGCCCTGTCGCCGCCCCTCTAGGCCCCTCGCGGCCCCTTCACGGCCCCGTCGCCGCCGCTCTAGGCCCCGTCGCCGCCCCTCTAGGCCCCTCGCGGCCCCTTCGCGGCCCCGTCGCCGCCACTCTAGGCCCCGTCGCTGCCCCTCCAGGCCCCTCGCGGCCCTTTCGCGGCCCGTCGCCGCCCCTTGCGGCCCCATCGCCGCCCCCTCTAGGCCCCTTACGTCCCCTTCGCGACCTCGTCGCCGCCCCTCTTGGCCCCTCTACGACCCCGTCGCCGCCCCTAGCGGGCCCGTCGCCGCCCCTTGAGGCCCCGTCGTCGCCCTTTGCGGCCACCTCGCCGCCCTTAGCGGCCCCGTCGCCAACCCTAGCGGCCCTGTTGCCGCCCCTAGCGGCCCCGTCGCCGCTCTTCGCGACCCCATCGCCGCCTCTACCGGCCCCGTCGCCGCCTCTACCGGCCCCGTCGCTGCCTCTACCGGCCCCTTCACTGCTGAGCCGCCCAGCAGCTGAGCAGCCGAGCCACCACGCCGCCAGCCGCCCAGCAGCCGAGGCGCCCAACAGCTGAGCCGCCGAGCCGCCCAGCAGCCGAGCCGCCGAGCCGCCCAGCAACCGAGCCGCCCAGCCGCCCAGCAGCCGAGCCGCCCAAGCAGCCGAGCCGTCGAGTCGCCCTGCCGTCGAGTCGCTACTGTTCCTACCGGCGCGCCCCGGCCCTACTTCCTTGGACTGGTGAGATCACTCCCTGCTAGGCCACTGCCGTCATGGCTACCCCCAGTGTCCTTACCTTTGATACTGAGCGTCGTGCTGTTGACTTTGAGGTCTGGGTCGATGACCTCCAGGTGTTCCTACAGTGCGATAGGGCAGACGGACTCTCCCTGTTCAATCTCACCTCTGGTGCCTCTCCTGCCCCGCCTGCTACTGCTGGCAGCACTGTTCGCTCACAGTGGGCCACGCGCGATGCTGCTGCCCGTCTTGCTGTGCGTCGCCACTTACCGACCACTGAGCATGCGCACTTTAGCCAGTACAAGAGTGCTAAGACCTTGTACGACGCTGTAGTTGCACGCTACTCTTCCCCTGCCACTGCTGCGCTTAGTCGCCTCATGCTACTGTACCTCTTCCCTGACCTTGCTGCCTTTCCCACAGTCGCTAACCTCATTATGCACCTTCGCACTAGCGACACTCGCTACCGCGCTGCGCTTCCTGCTGACTTCTGTGCCAAGAACCCCCCCCCCCCATGTACATCACCCTCTACTACATAGTCACCCGGCTCCCTGACTCCCTTCGCTTAGTCAGGGACCACTTCCCCTCAGTTTGCCCCATCACACTCACCGTTGACCTCCTCGAGGAGCGCCTCCTAGCAGCAGAGAACAGCATAGTCGCTGTAGGAGCCTCGTGGTGACCCTCGCACCCCCGTCCTTGAGGGGTGTTCTCCCTCCCCCCTCTTGCCCTCTGTTGCTTTTGCTGTTGCGGCCGACCTCGTTGGTTTTGAGTCGGTCGGCGCTGCGTCTGCCCCGAGCGGGAGACGCCGCCCCGGCAAGGGCAAGGCGGGCAAGGGCGTTGGAGGGGCTGGCGGGGGCGGTGGAGGTGGTGGTGGAGGCAGTGGAGGGGTTGGGGGTGGTGGTGGGAGTGGTGGCGGGGGTGGAGGTGTCGGTGGCAGCAGTGGAGGCGGAGGAGGCGGCGGCGGTGGCGGAGGGAGCGGAGGCGGCGGAGGTGGCGGAGGCGGCGGAAGTGGCGGAGGCGGCGGAGGCAGCGGTGGAGCTGGTCGTGGCTCTACGCAGAGGAGTGGCTCCGGTGGTGGTCCGCGCCATCCGCAGCAGCACAGTCCTGAGACCTTGTCCCCTCAGCAGCTTTGTGAGTGGTATGCTGGGCGTCAGCGGGGTGGGGGTACTGGTCCCTGCACCTACGTCCTCCGTGCCGGCGACCGCGCTGATGAGCAGTGCCGGGGCACGCACTCCACCCAGCGCTGCTTCGGCCGCCTGACGGACGCGTGGCGTCACCAGTTCCCTGACGCCACTGAGATCCCTCGCTGGGGAGATCTGTCTAGGGCGGGGGTTGCTATCTTTGATCTTGATTATGATGCTATTCTTGCTGCCATGTATGCTGTGTCTGATAGTGTTGAGGGTGACTGTTACCGGTGTGTTCCGCCTGACCCAGGCATTGAGGCTGCTGCTCTAGGTGCTAGTGCGTCTGCTGCCCCAGGTGCTGGTGAGTCTGCTCTCTCAAGTACCACGTCTGCTCGGGCCTTACACACCTTCACCCTTGACTCGGGTGCTTCCCGCTCCTTCTTTCGAGACCGCACCACGCTTACGCCGCTTAGTCGGCCGGTTGCGGTCTCCCTGGCGGACCCCTCTGGGGGTCCTATCCTTGCTAGCTTCTCCACTGTCCTCCCGTGTCCGGCAGCCCCCTCTGGCACCCTGTCAGGTCTCTACCTCCCCTCGTTCTGTACAAACTTGGTGAGTGGAGCTGATCTACAGGATAGGGGGGTTGACCAGTTCACGCGTGCGAGTCAACGGGTGACCCACTGTACCTGTGCTCGAACGGGCCGACACTTGGCCATGTTTACCCGTCGGCCAGGGTCGAGCCTGTACACACTGACTACTGAGTCTCCTCCGGTTGCTGAGTCTGGTCAGGTAGCTGCGTCGAGTCTGGTGTTTGCTGCAGCGTCCAGGTCTGGTCCTGAGTCTGCGCCCTGCTCGTGTCGTCTCCTGTCCCACCAGACTCTCCTTTGGCACCACTGCCTTGGTCACCCCTCTCTGCCTTGTCTCCGAGGCATGGCCTCACGTGTCCTTGTCTCTGGTCTCCCCCGGTCCCTCCCTCCCCTACCTCCGGGGCCTGCCCCTACCTGCGTCCCCTCCGTCGAGGGGCGGCAACGCGCCGCCCCTCACTCCTCCGAGTTTCCTCCGACAGAGGCTCCCCTGCAGACTCTTCATATGGACGTGTGGGGCCCCGCGCGCGTCCGTGGCCAGGGTCACGAGCATTAGTTCCTGTTGGTGGTTGACGACTACTCGCGTTACACCACGGTGTTCCCCTTGCGCAGTAAGGGTGACGTCACTGAGGTGTTGATCGATTGGATCCGCGTAGCTCGTCTCTAGCTCAGAGAGAGTTTCGGCTCGGACTTTCCTGTTTTGCGTCTGCACTCTGATAGAGGCGGGGAGTTTTTCTCTGCTCGTCTGGGAGCCTTCTGTCGTGCACAGGGCATCCGCCAGACCTTCACGCTTCCGGCCTCTCCACAACAAAATGGGATTGCTGAGCGCCGCATTGGCATGGTCATGGACGTCGCTCGTACGTCCATGATCCATGCGGCTGCTCCCCATTTTCTGTGGCCGTTTGCGGTTCAGTACGCAGCGCATCAGCTCAACCTTCAGCCCAGGGTCTCCTTGCCAGAGACCTCCCCCACCTTGCGGTGGACGGGGAAGGTTGGCGATGCGTCTGCGTTTCAGGTCTGTGGATCTCGGGCGTTTGTCCGCGACTTGTCTGCGGACAAGCTGTCCCCATCGTGCTGTTCCTTGCGTCTTCCTTGGCTTCCCCCCTGACGCGCCTGGTTGGCAGTTTTACCACCCCACCTCGCGCCGTGTTCTGTCCTCCCAGGACGTCACCTTTGACGATTCGGTGCCTTACTACCGTCTCTTCCCCTACCGCACTTCGCCCCTCCCCCCGCCGCCGCTCTTCCTTGTGCCAGGTCCTCCCCCGGTAGACCCCCTCCCCCCTCAGGATCCTGCCCCGTCAGGTGTGTCCCAGGTAGACGCAGTTGAGCTTGTCGAGGTAGCTGTTGACTCTGGTGCTGCTAGGGGCGCTGAGCCTGCGGGTGCCGGGTCTGGGGGTGCGTAGCTTGGGGGTGCTGAGTCTAGGGGTGCTGAGCCTGGGGGTGCTGAGTCTGGGGGTGCTGAGCCTGGGGGTGCTGAGTCTGGGGGTGCTGAGCCTGGGGGTGCGGAGCCTGGGGGTGCTGAGCCTGGGGGTTCGGAGCCTGGGGGTGCGGAGCCTGGGGGTGCTGGGTCTGCTCGTGTGGCCTCTGGCGGTGCTTCGTCAAGGCGGGAGCTACTCTCTCCGCAGGAGCTGCGCGAATGGTTTGCCCGGCGATGGAGCCGTGCTGCTGGAGGTGGAGGTACTACTGTTGCTGCTGGTCCTGGAGGTGCTCGTCGTGGCGGTTCTGGAGCTGCTGGGACTGGGAGTCTTGCTGGAGGTACTGCTGGAGCTACTGTCGGTACTAGAGCTGACGGTTCTGCTGGAGTTGGTGCTGCTGGAGCTGCAGGAGCTGCTGGAGCTGGAGCTGCAGGAGCTGCTGGAGCTGGAGCTGCTGGGGGTGTTGACGCTGGTGGTTCTGCTGGCGCTGGTGCTTCTGAGGGTGTTGGAGTTGGCGCTGTTGGAGCTCGAGGTGCTGCTGGCGCTGGTGCTGCCGCTAGGGGTACTGGTACTGTCCCTGCTGGTTCTAGAGGCGCTGCACGGCCGAGGCCGTACTTCGTTCCGCTCCTTGAGCAGGTTCTTGGTCTCCCGCCCTCTACTGGTCCTGCTCCTCCCTTAGCGTGTCCACAACCTGTCCAGTCGCGGTCACAGTTACAACCCGCCTCCCCCCTGCCTGCTCCTTCTCCCTACACTGGTCCTACTGGAGTTCTCGCTGAGCGTCGTGAGCCTGCGTCTAGTCCTGCGTCGCCTGTTCATGCTGCTCGCACTAGTGGTCGTGCTCTGCGTCCGCGTCCTCCAGCGGTCCCCGACACACACCAGATAGCACTGCGTCCTTCCACTGCTCCTCTGCGTGTCCCGTTGCCGTCTCCTCCAGAGTCCTCTCTTCCTACTCTTGCTGACCCGGAGTCTGACTCTCTTTGTGCTGCCAGTCCTACTATCACGTGTCTCCTGGCTACTGTTGTCACTGACCATTCTTTTGAGTCCACTGCTGCGTCTGCCTTAGTTGCTGAGCTTGTCGAATTTGCTGCTCGCTGTCGTCTAGAATACGCTGCTAGTCTTGTTGCTGAGTCTGAGTCTGTCTGTCCTCCGTCCGTCGGGGGTGAGTGTGCTCTTAGCACGGACGTCCTTGAGGACAGGCAGGAGGAGTTCCAGTGTTTTGCTGCTGCTTTGCCTCATCTCGTGTCCACGCTGATTGCCCCTGAGGGAGACCCAGATGCACCAGACATCCCGACTCCTCGATCGTACGCTAAGGCGATCAAGGGTCCCTACTCCTCACAGTGGCAGTCAGCCATGGACGCAGAGATGGCTTCCTGGAAGTCCACAGGCACCTACGTCGACGAGGTTCCCCCACCTGGGGCGAACATCGTCAGTGGCATGTGGATTTTCAGGGTGAAGTGGCTGCCGGGTTCTCCGCCTGACTTCAAGGCGTGTTACGTGGCTCGAGGCTTCATTCAGCGACAGGGAGTTGACTACTTTCAGACCTTCTCTCCCACCCCGAAGATGACCACTCTTCGGGTGCTGCTGCACATAGCCGCTCAGCGCGACTACGAGCTTCAATCTCTCGACTTCAGCACAGCTTTCCTGCAGGGCAGCTTGCACGAGGAGATCTGGCTGCGCCGCCCACCTGGCTTCACTGGGTCGTTTCCTCCTGGTACCCAGTGGAGCCTCTGGCGGCCAGTCTACGGTCTCCGCCAGGCGCCCCGTGAGTGGCACGACACACTGAGGTCTACACTTGCGGCTCTTGGGTTTGCTCCGTCTACTACCGGCCCGTCGCTGTTTCTGCGCACCGACACCTCCTTGCCCGCCGTTCTACATCCTCGTGTACGTCGACGACTTGGTCCTTTGCCACTGCTAGACACTACTGGACTCGCCCACGTGAAGTCCGAGCTGCAGAAGAGACACACGTGCACAGACCTGGGCGCAGCTACCTTGGCTTGCAGAACACCCGAGACAGAGCACAGCGCACCATTACCTTGACTCAGTTACACATGGTGCAGCAGGTCCTTCAGCGCTTCGACTTCACGTACTCCTCGCCTCAGGCCACTCCTCTGTCTACTCGCCACTCGCTCTCAGCTCTGCCTTCGGATGAGTCCGTAGAGCCGAGTGGCCCATACCCAGAGCTTGTTGGCTGCCTCATGTACCTGATGACCTGCACACGACCTGACCTAGCATACCCTCTTAGCATCTTGGCACGCTATGTTGCTCCTGGGAGACACCGACCAAAAGCACATGGCTGCAAGCGAAGAGGGTGTTGCGCTACTTGTGCAGTACGTCGGGCATGGGGCTAGTGCTTGGAGGGCGACGTCTAGTGGTCCTCACAGGTCACGCAGACGCTTCTTGGGCTGACGACCAGGCTACGCAGCGGTCGTCACAAGGGTTACACCTTCAGCCTTGGCTCCGGCTCTGTTTCGTGGCGGTCTACCCGCTCGTCTTCTGTTCTCGGCTCCAGCTGTGAGGCTGAGATCTACGCGGGGGCCATGGCTGCACAGGAGCTACGCTGGCTCACCTACTTGCTGACTGACCTAGGAGAGTTGCCTCGTTCTCCTCCAGTTCTGTACGTAGACAACAAGGCCATGCTGGCCTTGTGTCGGGAGCACAGACTGGAGCACAGAACTAAGCACATTGCTCTTCGCTACTTCCTTGCTCGTGAGATGCAGCAGCGTGGTCAGCTGCGCCTTGCTTACGTGGCCTCCGAGGCCAACACTGCTAATATCTTTACCAAGGCACTTCCACCTTGTGATCATCAGCGCTTTTGTACGATGCTAGATCTTGTGCCTACTTGGCCTCACTTGCTCACTTCTTGACGTTGCTTGTACTGTGATCTTTCTATACCTGCACTTGCTTGTTTACCTTTATATATGATCTTGCATGTGAACTGGCCTTGTGGCCTTGCTCTTGTGCTCAGACTGTGTGGTGACGTTGTGATCCACCCTGAGCTTGCTTTGCTTTGCTTGACTGGTCTTGTGACCTCTTGTTCTCCCCCGCTTTGCCTATGGGGGTGTGTCAAACTCATATGCTATAGTCTGTGTAGGCTGTAGTGGGGTAGACAATATGGGGTACAACACTTTTAGGTTTTCCTACTTGTACCCACCTTCTTGCTAGTTCATTCATTCCTCATTCTTCACAGCCTCGCCTTCTCGCGCTTGACAGTGTCGTCGATGTGGTACTTCATTTTCAGCACCCACTGGTTCTTCATGATGTTCACATCCAGGTGGGGCGTTCGACCAACTCCCAGGACCCCATGTCGATGAGGCTGCGGATCTCCTCCTCCATGGCGGCCTTCATCGCCTTGCCTTTCCAGCTCGCCACACCTTCACCGTCATCGTGGAAATTTCTCAGCGGTGTTCGGGGTCGGTGTGCATGGCGGGGTCAAGCTTCGGCAATTCTTCATCTTCCTCGACGTCGTCGTACAGCAGGTCGCCGTCGACCTCGTCATACGCCGTGGTGAAGGCGGCCGTTACAAAGAAATCACGCGGGCCTCCAAAGTCGGCCTGTACGCCGTGGTCCGACCTCCACCACGTTGCTGTCGGTGGACTCCTCGGCGTCCCCTCCATCGTCAATGGGGTCTCTGCCCTCAGCGTCCTCACTGCACTGCCGTCGACTTGGCCGGTGCCACAGGGGACGCCCCACTTCTCCCCTCATCACCGGAGGCCGACACCGGAGTCAGCCCACGCAGGTCGGCCACGGGGGGGGGGGGGGGCAGGGCAAGGGGAGGGAGGGCGGACAACCTAGTGTCCTCGTCAGCAAGCTCACCGACCTTAGCAAGCAGAGGGAGCATCGCCGTCGAGGTGTCTGTCGGCAGGTTGACCAGCGTCCGCTCCGTCGCCGGCCCATGCTCCGACTTCCACATTTCCAGAGACATCGTCTCGTAGAACACCACGTCCGACGTGGTAACCACCCAGTTGTCGTCGATGTTGAGGAGCTCCCAGCCCTTGCTCTCTCCCAACACGCCTAGATGAAGACCCCACGGGCTTTCGGCTTCAGCCTCCCACCACGCTGCTGCTCGGGGACTAAAAACTGTGCCATGCAGCCTTACACGCGTTCCAGCGACAAGCCGTGCTTCTTCCCAGTCAGCAGCTGATATGCTGTTGTCCCCGGCGGCAGCGTCGACCTCGTCAAGGCAGTTGCAGATTCAGGACGGCGTGCCGCAGAGCGAGGTGCAGCAGCATCGTCCGCACCGACTATAACCACTGTACGCATCTCACGCTCCGCCATGCCGTTTTGCTGTGAGGTGTACGGGCAAGGTGAGGTCATGGACGATCCCCTTTCCATCCACGAAAGCGGTGAACTCCTTCCTGAGGAACTCCCCTCCCCGGTCAGAGCGCAACATCAGCACCGACTTCTTCGTCTGTCCCTCAGCCACCGCTAGCAATCTGCACGGACTCCTGCAGCACATCCGACTTCTTGGCGACCGCCTCACCCATACGTAGCGGGTCTTGCGGTCCTTCAGCAGCAAGAAGTAAAGGCTGCTGTCCTTGGCAGCCACGCAGAACGGCCCGTACAGGTCGATGTGCACACCAGCCATTACGTCGTTGGCGTCGGAGCCCTGGTCGGGGAAGGTGTGCTCCGCCAGCTTCCCACCGACGCACGAGACACACGGTGAGTCGCCACCGGACGCCGACTTGAGGTTCAGCCCAGTGGCGACTTCGTGCTTCGCCGAGCTCTGGATGGTGTCCATGCCGACGTGTGTGAGCCTCGCATGTAGCCTGTCTGGAGTCGACTTCGTCGTCGAGACTATCGCCCGCAGGGCCACGACCTTTGTTGTGGGCGTTGTCGACATCGCTGAGCATGGACGCAGGTCAGTGCAGAGGACCCGGCCGATGTAGGACGCTAGACCGAGAACGTCCCCTGCAGTCGTGGCGAGCAACATCCCGTCACCGTCCTCCTTTAGCTTCACACCGTTCTCCTTCAGCTGGCCAGCCGACAGCAGGTTCGCCTGTACACCCGCGACGTAGAGCACGTCGGGAATCAACACCTGCTTCCCCTCTCCCCTTCCAGAGCGACAGTGCCTGGGGCCCCGAACGTCCTGCAGTGCAACATTGAAGCCGCACACTGCTTGGCGTCGCGGCTAGGCTGCAGGTCAACATAGACCTCTTCGTCCCCATCAGGTGATGCGAGCGGCTGCTGTCGAGCAGG